>JAJLWK010000017.1:0-52234 GCA_030570675.1 Myxozyma neglecta | reverse complement strand
GTGATAAGTTTCTTGCCCTTCTGTTGCTTCTACGAAAACAACAACAACGATGACGACGACGGCAACAATAGCGCCGAATAAACGAAAAATAGCATATATTTACTTTTATGGTAACTATTACAAAACGCCAACTATATCTAGACACGCAACTTTTCAAAATCTGAAATCATAGATTTCAAACTCTCGATCTCTGCCTCAAGAGTATCCAGCTTAGTCTTGTTAGCCTCCTTAGCCTCAGGCTTAGCCTTTGTCTCGTAGTCCTTGTTAGCCATAGTCTTCTCCAACGCAAGCTTGCTTGATTTGACCTTCTCTAATCTCTTCTCCGCCTTCTTTATCTCAGCATCAGCATCGACTTGGCCCTTGAGAAGGATACCAACAGTAACATCTTTTGAAACAGTAGAGATACCTGTACCCTCGGGGAATGACTCATCAGACATAAGAACAGTGAGTGAATCGTAAGACTTGATAAGCGCGCTGATACTGCTAAGCTGAGCTTCAATGGAAGCCTTGTCCTCAGGCTTGGATACCTGAACATAAATCTTACCGCCTTTAAGGATACCATACTGAGTAAGTAATGATCGAGCACTTTTGACAACGGCAAAAACAAGGTCGTAAGTCTCAGCAGCCTTAGCATCGTCAAGCTCAGCAAGATAAGTAGGATAATTAGCCTTGGTGATTGTGATAGTCTTGTCTCCCTCACGACGAGGAATACGCTGCCATAACTCTTCAGTTAAGAACGGCATGAAAGGGTGAATCAACTTCAAGGCACCATCCAAGCAAGTGTACAAAGTGTTTCGTGCACTCAATTGCTCCTCGGGAGTACCCTCTAGAATAAGAGACTTCGAGTTCTCAATGTAGACATCGCAAAGCTCGTAAAGCCAGAAGTTGTAGACGGCAGTAGTAGCACCCAAGAAGTCACGCTTCTCAAGAGCAGCACTAGTCTCCTTAGCAGCCTCGCTGAACTTGTGAAGAATCCACTTCTCGACGAGTGATTCCTTACCAGTGACTTCAATTGCTGCAGGAGGCACATATCCTTCACCAAGTCGCATCAAAGCAAACTTAGTAGCCTGGTAAATCTTGTTACAGAACTTTCTGTATCCCTCAACACGGAGAATGTCAAGATTAATATCTCTGCTACCGGTAGTGTAGGCACAGAGCGCAAATCTCATAGCATCAGTACCGCACTGAGGAATACCGTTCGGGAAACTCTGCTTTTGACCAGCCTCAGCCTTAGCAATTTCGCGCTGATCAAGGTTACCTTCGCGAAGCTTAGCATGGAGATCCTTGAGTGAGAGACCAGTTGTGACATCCAAGGGATCGATAACGTTTCCAAGAGACTTGGACATCTTACGACCTTGGGCATCACGAATGAGAGAGTGGAGGTAAATCTCTCTGAATGGAACTGAGCCAGTCAACTTTATTCCCATCATCGCCATTCTGGCAACCCAGAAGAACATGATATCCCAACCAGTCTCAAGCATAGACATGGGATAGAAGTTCTTCAAGTCAGCGCTGTCAGTGTTGGGCCAGCCTAATGTGGAGAATGGCCATAATCCAGACGAGAACCATGTGTCAAGAACGTCCTCATCCCACTCAAGAGTAAACTTCTGATCCGGGAATTTGAGCTTGGCCTTCGCCAACGCTTCCTCCTCGGTGTTTCCAGCAATCCACCATTTATCCTCAATACGATCTTGCTCTACACCTTCAATGTTGACAAAGTAAACTGGAGCACGATGTCCCCACCAGAGCTGACGGGAGATACACCAATCCTGAATACTGTCCATCCAGTGGAAAAACTCGGCGTCAAATCCCTTTGGTTCCAAAACCATCTCGCCCTTCTTGAAAGCATCGACGACGGCATCAGCCATCGCACGTTGACGAACCCACCATTGAGGCTTCATCACGGGCTCAATAACGTCTCCGGACTTGGAGCAGACAGGAATAGACATTTCGTTGTCTTTCTTCTCGATGAAAAGACCAGCTTCGGTCAATTTCTCGATGACGGCCTTACGGGCATCGAATCGCTTCATTCCCTTCCATTCACCGCAGTTATCGTTCAAAAGACCATCGTCAGTGAAGATGTTAATAAACTCAAGGTTGTGACGCTTTCCAGTAGCATAATCATTAGGGTCATGAGCTGGAGTAATCTTAACGGCACCAGTTCCAAACTCCATATCAACAGCCTCGGAGTCTGTAATGATAGGAATACGTCTCTTTAAAAATGGGTGAACAACAAACTTTCCATGCAAATGCTTGTATCGCGGATCATCGGGGTGAACAGCGACAGCAGTGTCACCAAACATGGTCTCGGGACGAGTAGTAGCAACGATAAGTTTCTCATCTGAATCCTCGACCTGATAAGCAAATGAAGTGATGACACCAAACTCAACAGGCTCATCATAGCCGGGAACAGAAAGCATGGTCTTGGCCTTAATCTCTTTGTTCTCGACTTCTAAGTTGGAAAGGGTAGTATTTAAAGCAACACACCAATTGACCAATCGGTTGTCACGGTATATAGTTCCCTCTTCAAAGAGTTGAATGAATGTCTTACGAACGGCAGCAGATAAATTCTCGTCCATAGTGAACGCCTCACGACTCCAGTCGTAAGAAGCACCCAAGCGCTTTGACTGGTTCTTGATGCGGACATAATATTCGTTTTTCCAGTCCCAAACACGGTTCACAAACTCTTCACGACCGAGGTCATGACGAGTGACTTTGTGTTTTTTCCAAAGCATCTTCTCGACTACAGACTGGGTACTGATACCAGCGTGATCGAAACCTGGAAGATATAAGACAGTTTTACCTCTCATACGTTCCCATCGAATTAAAGCATCTTGCAAAGAAACAGTCAAGGCGTGTCCAATATGTAAAGCACCAGTGATATTAGGAGGAGGAGCAGGAATGGAAAAGACACCTTCAGGTTTGATCTTTCCATCTTCGGTCAATTCAGGCTTAAAAAAACCTTCCTTCTCCCACCACTCATACCATCGTGACTCAACAATCTGAGGGTTGTAAGATTTTAAAGCTGGATGTTCGAGATCTTGGAGAACTGTTGACATTGTTAGTATCGCGCTCTTTGCACAGATTCAGCATTCAATACGTACTCTTCTTCTCTCCAATGGGAGTCAACTCAACATATTCAGCCACAGGCTCTTCCTTCTTCGCCGCAGGCTTCTCGGCAGCTTTTTCGGTCTTTCCTGCTTTGGCAGCTTGTTTCTAAAACAATTTGTTGAATTTGTGTAATTTTTACTCCACAAATCGATCAAAGCATACCTTCTTTTCCTTCTCTAAAAACTTTGCCATTTTCTCAGCCTTCTTCCGCTCCTTCTCCACTATAACACGCATCAATATCAACCCAATGAATCTGCAAGCAGTATCCAAATACTCACACTCTTTCTCAGTCTTGGGCTTTGGCTGCTCAGCCGGAGGGGCTGGAGTTGCTGTACGATAAAATTAGCACCAATAAAGGGCAATTCGATCCGCCATCCAATGATTCAATACCTGCTTCAGAAGACATGTTTCTTATTATTGGCAGTCGTCGTATGGAGTTCTAAAACAGTCAGAAATTAGTATCCCTGGAACGAAGATATATCAAAAATCGCTCTGAGCTAACATACAAAATCAAATAGTCTAAATCCGTCACAAATATTTCGACGACTGTACCGTACAAATGATACTTTTACCAACGACGTGATGAAATTATTACCACCTTCTGCTACAGAAACAACAAATAAGATGCTATAGTTCAAAACCTTTAACAAACCTGTATTTTCTTCGGGAGTGACTAATTTGAGTTTTTTTGGGGTACGATCCCCTTATGAGTTTTTATATAAGTTTGGATTGGCTTTCATATTGAAGGGAGAATTAAGGAAACTCTGCTTTACGGAACTTCTGCTTCACCATAGCAGCTATTGTAGCATTACACACATTAGTTCAGACTTGACAAACTTTTATTAGACCTATAAATGCGCGTTCCAAACATTATCTGTAAATACGAATAGAGTAATTTAAAAAGTTTACTCTTCTTGATCATCAGCCATAGCATCATCAGCTGCCCATAATCCGTCCAAGCTGAACTCCTTAGCCCATTCTTGTACAATCTCCTTTTGTTCAACATTCTTTCCTTCTTTATTTTTCAGAACAGTAACACCACTACTCAGAAGATCATTACGAACCTCAGCTGGTGGCATAACCCATCGTTGAATTCTTCCATCTCGCCAGTCGTTAATGACAGTCATCGCAGCAGCCTGCAAGTTAGGGACACCACCCTTACCAATACGTCCACGCTTTCGCGCAACGTTCACAAGAAAGTCAGTTGACTTGTCAAATTTTCCGTTCTCGGTAAGACGTGGCATAAGAGCGGGAAGGTCATAGTACTTCATCAAACTATCCCAAAGCTCAGGTACACTCTCCAAACGCTGGAGTAGCATTGTGACAGCTGGCACTGCATCTGTAATTTGCTTAGGTGGTAAGGCACCCAAAAGCATTAATCGCGCTTCCTTAGCAACGTCCTCATCCATTCCTTCAAAAGAGGCACTAGACGATGGGAACACGATTCCCGGTGAATCTAAGAGCTTCAAGTTCTTATCAATCTTAACTTCTCGCATGGCAGTTGTGACACCAGCTTCAGCACCCACCGGGCAAGCAGTTTTTCGACCACCCATCTTGTTTGTGAGAGCATTGATGATTGAAGATTTACCGACGTTAGGGTATCCAATAATACCCACTGAAATAGAACGGCTGAGATTTGATTTTTTGGCGAATGATTTGAGTGCATGTAAAAGAGTGGTTGCGGAACCTTGAGTAGTAATATCTTTCTTGTTTAGAAATTGAGCGTTGGGAGCAGCAGAAGACGCTCTAACACTAATGACGGGGAAGAAGTTCTTGAGATAAGTCTCCCAAGCTTTTTGTACATGAGCTGGAACAAGATCTATCTTGTTGAGAACAAAAATCAGTCGCTTATCGAGCGAACCGTATACAGACTTTTCGACCTCAATAGAGCGAGTTCCCTCGGGATCACGGGCGTCTAAAACGTACAAAATGACATCGGAAGCATCAACAACAGACTTGAAGACTTTGTCAAAAGATTTTCTTGACGATTCAGGAGCACTGGTTGATGATCCAAATCCTGACCATTCCTCATTTTCCTCATCACCCTCTTCATCGTCTTCATCATCTTCGTCCATTTCATCTTCGTCATCATCTTCGTCTTCGTCGTAGTTCTTTGCAATTTTGCGAGCGTAAGCCATCAAAGCATTCATCTCTCCGCCCTCCTCCATATCTTCATCCTCGTCCATAAGCATCTCATCGTCCTCAACATCATCAACCATATCTTCATCACCATTCTCCTTAGCTAATTTGGCCTTTTCTTTGTTTTCTTTCCGTCTCTGTTCGCGAGCAAGTCTGGCGGCTTCCTTCTCTTTCATCAATTCCTCAATGATCTTGTTTTTGTACGGGAAAGAATTGGGAATTTGATCAATGTCAAGCTTTCCGGTGTTTTTCACTCTGCTTTTCCATGTCACATCTTTCTTTGCTTCTTTCTTGTTTTTCCGTCTTGAAGCAGCTGCTTTCTTTTTGATGCCTTCACGCATCTTCGTAGATGTGCGTTTACTTGTGGGTCCTTGTACAAGAAACTGTTAGCTCCATCTCTTCTTTCTATTATAAAGAAATAGTGAATAACTCACTTCGAATCCTCATTGTTAAATACTTTTACTTTGCTGTATAAAATTTTAACAAAGCAAATATGAAAAATCAACCACTTCCCAAACGCTGCAAACAGAAAAATTCAGTACCCAAAAAAAAAGCTTCAAAAAGTTGTGGGTTAGGCTTCTGCTTGGGAGGTTTATGTCAGCTTCTAGGTTTAAGGTTTGAAGGTGCTCTCTGTTCAAGCATATGTTAAAAATTGGATCTCCAATGACTTTGTAACAGTCATTTAAAACAGCATTGCAATTTTAAACATTTGGATTGTTTCTTTCTCTTTGCATCTTTAAATGGCGGACTTAGCGCAGAGCACTTCGGGATTTTTTTTACCGTATGTCGAACAGCTGCGTTCGGGAATAGAAGCATTTCGAAAGCGGTTGGCAGAGTTGGAAGCAGAGGAGATCCAATATGAGACTCTTAAAGACACGCTTGAAAAATACCCCAGATCTTTGCATCGTGATGTCAATGTTCGAGTAAGCCCAAGGCTGATTGTTAAGGCAAAAGTGGTACATACAAACGAGATCTTCACTTCTGTTGGCGATGGCTACGTCGTTCAGCAGTCAGCCTATAATGCTGCTCGAATGGCTGAAAGAAGAATCAACAGTGAGATCTTCGAAAGCTCTTTTCTAATATCATTTTATTGACTTTGTGTAGATATTCGGGAAGGAACTCTGATGGCCAATACAAGAATAAGCGAGCTTGAACGAAAGCTACAGCAGTTGGAATCCATAAATCAAACGGACCAACTAATATTGGACGAGGAATCCGGCTTTCCTTTAATGGAAATACGAGAAGAATTAGATGAAGATGGAAACATAATAGGTATAGGTTATAGGCTATCTGTTAAAGATTTGCTGCTAATGAAATTTATAGAAGCAAATGTCGCCCCGCAAGTTACAACCGGTCTTGAGCAATTTGCCGAAGAACGACTTAACAAGATTATGGAGAAGATGGAAATCAAATCTTCTAGTTCTGTATCTAACGGTGAAATATCTAACAATGGAAATCAATCACGGCCAAATGGTGGATTAACAGCTTCAGCGATAAAAAGAATAGAAGAGATCACAGACGCAGAAGCTCACGAAATACTATCAAAAACACATTTTAGTGATAGGAAAAATGCTGCATCTAATATAATATCAACTCCGAAAGTGAACCAAGACATTAAAGCACAAAAATTCCAAACTGTGAATACACCGAGTCAGTCGACTGGCAACCAGGCTGAAAGTAAGGAAGACACAGAAAAAAGCGTACTCGAAAAAGAAAAGTCAATACCCTCTGTCGTTAAAGAAAGATCATTACCTCTCGAAAACTCAAGAGCAGTGATTTCAAATTCAAAATCAACTGAACGACCAATTCCTAATGCTGTTCAAAAACCTTCTATAGCTAATCAAACGAAACGATCTACCATTTCTGCATTCAAATCCAAAACTTTTTCTTCAAGAGCGCAACCTGAGACATCAAAACAAGCTTCCAAATCAGCTAGTAGTCCAGCAAACGCATCTACAGCAAATGATACGAACTCGAAAGATGGATCTCGAATCTCGCAGGATTTGTTTGAACTTGAGAAAATAGCGCTTGACTTGGACGAGGAACATGAAGATGACAATGATTTGGAAGACAATGATGATTTAGATATTGAAGTATCGGACGGAACTCTATCATGGACTTTAGCGAATAATGAAGACGAAGATGACAATGATTTCGATTCTGACAAGTTTAGTGATGATGACGATGAAGATGAGGTAGAAGATGAGTATGGCAGAACGCGTGGCAGCTTTTTCCCGTGGTTGCCTAGAGGGGATCAAACTCCTGTCAAATACTCCTCGCCAATCGCTTCGCAAGTTACCGAAAGAGTATTAGAAAGTGGGCCTGTGGAAATAGCCATGGTTACAAATGGCTCTTCAGCTATTTCAGATACCAAAAACAGCACTACTCCTTTATCAGATATTATAGAGCGAGGAATAAGTTCACCTGTATCGGTCAATTCAGGCTCTAATACGGTCGCTAAGCAACCGACTCCCGAGAAGAAAGATGTCGTGTCTGATATACTTGAGCACGATGCTACACTTAGTAAAGCTATGAATAACAACTCAGTTGAACGCAGCATTACTGAAGAAAAAACTTTCGAACGTGAAGTTGTTGAACGGGTTCTTGAGCGCGATATCGTTGAACGCAGTATCATTGAGCATGATGTTGTTGAACGTGATGTTATTGAACGTAATTCTGCCGAACGTCATGTTGCTGAACGTGACGTCAAGGAACGAAATGCAATCTCGACTAGTAAAGAAACAGCAAAACAAGTACGATTTTCTGAGAAAGTATCTGTTCAAAAATTCCGCTCAAGAGCGCCTAGCGCATCAGTCAAACTAGAGCATTCTTCGACAGACAGTTCTCATGATAACAAAAAGATCGCGTCAGCTAATCTCAAACCTGCTCATAATGCTGAGGATGATATAAAGCCCAGAAAGATATCATTCTTTACGAAGATGGCGCTAAATTCTGCAGAGAAACAAGGAGGAAATGCTAATCTTTTCTCTGCCATAAGTGACGTTAATGAAATGGATGATGAAGAAGGCGAGTCAAACAATGGCGATGTAATGAAAGAAAATGTTCTGGAAAGACAACCGCCAAAAGCTATCGAAAAGCCCACACCGTCAAGTACTGTGAAAACAAAGGCCCCGCCTGTGGTCAAATCAAACATGAAACTGTCAAACCCAATCAAAGTGTCTGCTAAGGGGTCGAAGCCTGTTATAATAGGTAGACCGATTTCAAAGCGAAAAATTGCTCCTCCTGCGCCTGTTGAATCTGTCGATATTGAGAAACTGATCGAAGAGAATGTCGTGCCAAATCCCAGCCAGATGGGTTTGGTAGAGCCGGAGACGCCTAGGATTGAAGAGATAGAAGCGGATGAGCCTGAAAGACCTGTTTTATCTGAAAGTGTTTTAGAAAGACCATTTACACCTGTAACAGCACAACTTTCGAAGAAAAGACAGTCTCTATTTAAAAAAACTCGAGAACAACTTAAGACTTCTACACAGCATTCATCAACACCGTCCGAGCCACCGCTGTCTGAAACCGAACCTGAATCAACATCGGACGAGAATGATTTACTTGCAGAACAGATTGATCTAGACGATCACATTGATCTCGACCCTGATATCCATCGTCAAGAAATTTCGGTCGCGTATCATCGACTCAGGCAAAAAATGATTGATAAACAAAATGGGTACGCTGTTAAACCTGAAGACCGAGAGTTTGTACCATTAGATGAAAATGGGGAGGTTCTAAAAGTTAGTCGATTTATGAGTGCGAGACTTACGGATCGTGCCAATTAACAAGGCTTTCATCTAATCTATGCATTCACTTCATGACAGAGATATCAAGTTTCTTGTAGATTACGGAATAGTGATCTAGGGTCTGATAATGCTCTTTGAGGCAACTTAAGGTTTTCAGCACCCTAGCACAATCATTCGCGATATTTCTACGGTTGGTGTCAAAATCAACTATTAGGAATATAGTATGTGAGAGATTGGTTCCAAGATTAAGCATGAGCTGCCTTCTGTCCTGCAGATTCTCTTGAAATATTTCGAGATGTCATGTATTTGTAGTGCTAGTTTCACAGCTGACATTTTTTTCCAATTTCTGTCTCATAAAACTTAACTTATTCATACGCTCTAGACAAAACTAAATACTAATCCATTGTATCGTGTCAAATTAAACTATTTCGTTAGTTTTTGTTTCTTGTTGGCCTCCTCTTGACCTGAACCTGAACTTGCAGTACTTGTCTGATTACTTCGATTTTCAGACAATTCACCCAACGGATTTGCTTGTTCTACCCGAGTACTGCTTGTGGACATCGGTCTCTTGACTGACAGCAAAGACCTAGCAGCTCCTAGACCAGAGCTTATTGGTGGCATACCCACTCTTCTAACAGGATTCAGCCTTAAATTATCCATTCTTGGACTCCCATTAGACGCAGGACTGTTGTCCACTTGTGACCTTGGGATTGGTCGAGATCTCGAATGATCAACTGTTTTTCGTATGGATGGACTCTGAAATGTGACGTCAAAGAGATCAGAGTTATCAACCGGTAACTCATTTTGAACAGCTTCGGCCGCTCTGGCGCTGAAAAAGCATGGTGGAGGATCTGGAGTACCGTTCTGCACTTCAGGAACACCGTCTTGTGGTCCAGGCGTCTCGAGTTTCGAGCCGTTTTCGCTAGCAACATGTGAAGCAGTGTTTGGAGGAGTGCTTCTGTTTGTATCTGTCGAGGCCATCATTGAAGTAGTGGTATTTTTAAAGTTGGAGTTCTTGTCAATTGGTTCTGCCAGCTTTCCAGGAGGAACCGAAGATGCACGGCTGTTTTCTGACAGATGATTATTTTGCATCTGAGCATTCAAAGAGCCTGAGTGTGCTCGCGAGTGACTAGAACTTCCAGCTGATGACCGCACTGACGGATCACTTCGATTCTGAGGAAGTCGATTTGAAATATCTGCTCTTGCCCTAGGTTCCTTATCCTGTAGACTTATGTCGTTTTCAGTTTCTTCTCGACTTGGATAAGTCACTATTTCCCCTCCGTCAAACCTATATTGTTTTAATACTAGCTCTTTAATTAGTTAAGAAAAAGCTTACGGTTCATAATCTTGGAAATCATCATCAGACCCAATATTATACTCATCAACCTCTTCGTGAATAAGTCAGCCGCAAACTCTTTACATAGCATTTTATACAGCAATACAGATTTGAGATGCAGCTTATAAAAAAATAGCAAATCAAAGTGCAATGGAAAGACAAAGCAAGAAAATAGCAAATCTACGCACCATTGTAATCTTCGATCAAATCACTTCCAAAATCCATATCGAAATCATCCTGTGCGGTATTCGCTCGACTATTAGACCCAGACATATAGCCTTTAGATACAAAGCTATCGTCAGTATTAACACGTGCCCCAGCGTTGGTTGCTGTTCGTTTACTATGAGGCGCTGGTGATTGAATCATCTGTCGTGCAGCTGGGCCATCCAAAACCTGGTAGTGACGGTTGGCTGGTCGTTTGCTTTCATTCGTCATTCCATAATCTTGATAAGCAGCGTGAGGTTTGGCATGATGATTGGTAATTTGTCTTTCTGACGCTTCTGTGTTAGACTTTATGCTAGGCCGACCACTAGCTGTTCTGTCATTTCGCATATCAGAGGAGTTTAATTCAAGGGCATGAAGACGATTTGCCTCTATCTGCATCGGAGACCGAAATTCGGGCGCTCGGTGCAAACTGTCGTAATCAACTTGGCGGTGCTAGCAGTTTTCTATTAATCTATGCATTGCAGTAATGGACCCTATTGACTTACTGTAGGTTTAGGCATCTTTGATATTTGTCTGATAAAATCATTGTCGTAAAGGCAATTACCGAGAAGTGGACCAAAAGCTCTAAAGCAGCGTTTTAAGGCATCTGTAGTAGCCTCTTTTCGACACTAAAAAAGTCAGAAGTTGTAGCTATAAATCTTCGAATCAAACTCACTTTGTCATATGCCGCATGCCAGTGTCTGACGTTTTCAATATGACCGCTGCCAACATCCTAGAAACAGAAATGTTAACTCTGTAACTGTATGCATGTCAATGACAATTTAAAGTACCTCGTGGTAAGTTCCGTCTTTCAATGTGACGCGCATAGTGACAGACATGACTAAGGAGTATCGCCCATCTTTGTTCTGTTCTCGCTGCACAAAACTGTTAATATTGTGTACAATTCTGGTTTAAGTCATGCGTCTTACATGATCAATAGATACGTTTTTTATTTCTGAGCTCCAACCATTGAATCCAAACACTTCATTTGCTAGATTCAGCACCTTCCATCCTTCCAGATAGTGTACTTTTCCACCACCAGCTCCCGGTCTCTGCGAGACAAACTCCGGACCCAGTTCCTGTGCAAGTCTGTTTTGAATTGAACGTGCTTCACTTGGTGTCCAACCGCTCTGACGAGCCATAAAGCTGTTTGGATGTGGCGGAGCATACATGAAATGCTGATCGCCCTCGGCAGGCATCGCGTCGTTGTTAACGATCCAACCAGTCGCGTAATAAATTGACTAGTATTGCAGATCAACTAGAAGAAAAATATCATTTAGTAACGTTAATCAGGTTAAAAAAATGCAGCCTTGTAGCTGTGACTATAGCTAATTGCAATTATAGTCTGCTAGTCATTCCCCGCGTCGAGAGTGGTACATTTGTTTTGCTGGACGCGCGCGGTCACGTTTTTTTATTCAGGACTTCGATTATAAATTATCCGGTTAGGGTTCATCGCGTTGTTTTGATTTTTGATTAAAGTTTTTTTTCACGCGTAGAAATAGAAAACAAATTTAGCAAAATTGGGCAATTTCGACGGGTCTCAAAGTTTTCTTCAGCAATTCGAGAGGAATTTGGCATATAGAGCTGCAACTGAGGGCGTCTGTTTTTATTGACTGATTTGTAGCGTTACTATTGGTTTGTTTTTTGTTACTTGGAAGTAATGATGGCTTCAAGGGCCAGGTCGTTCCCGCAGACGGCTTCTGGTCGCTCAGATGCTCCTCATTACCACACTCTTTATACCGGTGTTATGCAGAGTAGATTTTCAATTTTGGGTCGCTCTATTTTTATTGTTACGCATTTGGTTTTATTTATACCAATGGCGTTGAGTCATGGCTGTGGGTAGATCCAAATAATGATTCTGGAGAACTTGATCTGACAGTATTCCTCATAGGGCTCAGTGCACTGCTTCCGTTCCGCACTGCGTTTATTTTGTCAGGAATATTCTTTTTATTTATATTCCGAAAATCAAAAATTCACAGTATGCTTTATTCTTTTGTTAGAGTAATTGATCTGAACACTAACAATTGGATTAGCGGAGAACAAAACGGAACCGAGTTTGATCCTGCAAGTTAAAAATCAAATATTCTGTCAACTTTATATCAAAACTTTTATTGTATATGTTTGTTCTTCGTTTATATTTGCATATTTTTATTGCAGAGAATTCTCGTCTCTAAACTTTTTAGCCCCTAAAAAGTCTGTTATCGCTGCGTTGATTAGTTGTGCAATAACTAACTAAATACACAAGGGCATTCGAGTTGTCACGGTTAAATGAGAGAAGAGTGTCAATGGTGGTTTTAGCATTTCTAAATGCTGCTGTGTTTTCTGTGTACCACCGCTGGATCGATCTGAATATTTTGCGGTTACGAAACGTTAAAGTAAGATGTCAATAAGTTCGATCTGCCTCATTACTAAATCTTGTTCTAGGATGATCCAATGCTTGAGGTTTCCAGAATTATATTGCCATCTCTGATAAATTCAGTAAGCTTATCACTTTTTTCAGTGATAAGTTTTGCTCTGGTGTTCTACCCACTAGTCCGAGGCTCGGTGTGGAGATTTTCACTAAGCGTTGTTAAATTTTTCACAAGGTTTGTGAGGGCTCTGTATATAACCGGTTTCAGGTTTAATTAATGCTTTATGCTCTAGATTCTCAAAAGGCAATGAATTACATCGCTCCAACATTTTGGGATCGTATCCTCTACCGATCGTTCATTGGTTGGCTTTTACAGTTCTTTCTTTCTTTGCTTGGCTTATGGCAAATCATATGTTCAGCGTTTATCTTGCACGAGGCTCTCTTCATAAAGGAAAGTTAATCAGCGCGGGTTCAAGTGATCCCAACGGAACTCTGATAACAGGTCTACGAGCAGCAAAACGAGGGTTCACTATGGTAAGATCTTTGTACACACTTTTTATGGGAGCTGTTATTAATGTGGCTATATAGCGAACTGCATTTCAAGAAATAGCATATATTGCTCAAAACGACAGTAAGAGAAGAGATAACATATATCGAGATATCGAAAAGCCAACTATCTGGAGTCAAATCTGCACTGAGTGTATCAATGTTATTGTCGATATGAGAGGAAAATTTGATCCCAACAAAAAGCCATCAACTGAGTTAAAACAGGGTGCACCTGTCTTGGTTCAGCCATCACCGTCAACAAGCCCGACTCCGATGACAATCAAACCACGCAGAGAAAACATTTTCGTGACAGCACGAACAAATCAGGTTGCAGCTGTGGACAGCAAAGTACTCAAGAGTGTGCAAGATCCGCAGGCAATTCAGTCTGCTATGGTTATAGGTTGGTTTGAACAAATGCAAACTCAAATTGAAAAGGCTGTCATCAAAATGGGAACTTATAACACCACATTACTTGAAAACCCAATTTCAATACCGTTTCGATGGACGATTGAACGAAAAGTTGCCAGACTTGCAGCAGGTAAAGACTTAGTTAAAGATGCAGTATTGGCATTGTCGTTTTTCTTAGACTTTTCAGTTTCTGAAGACACTTACGGAACCGTACAATATGACATTCCGCGAATCATGAATGAGTTGGAATTGACTCTCACAGTATTAGAAAATTTCCGGCAAAATCCGCCCTTAGAACCCAGCGATATAGCGGCCAAGCATTATCAAGAGGAACACGGAAGTCCTGTGGATCTCCCCGTTTTGAACGAATTATGCGAGGTAGTGGAAGATGGATTTGTTCGTATATTCGAAAGATTTGAGGGATATCTGAATGGGATTCCACTCTCTCACAATGTCAAACGAAGATGTGCTCAATACGCTGGTCAGTATTAAAAAGTTTGGCACTCGCATGCACAGAGAATATGATTTGAGTTTACTCGTAAAGACAATTCATTATGTAATATTTACAGACAAGAAGAAAGTTCCGGATAAAATGCAGAAAGATGGATACCTTTTGACACATATACAAAAATTAAATAAACCCAAAAAACCTCTGCACTCTCATTTTTGTTCCTTCGTATGATAGTTTCGGACGCACGTCGAGATAGAAACTTGGTATTTTCGGATTTTGGGGATTTGGTTTACCAGCGTAAAAGTCTATTATGTACTCTATTTTTGTTCCGCATCTGTCCACAATCCAATCGTGTCTGTCGAAAGGTAGCGAATATCTAGTTCGATTGTGAGCTGGGGAATTTTAAAGCCACAGGAGTATAATTGGGTACTTACCCAAGCATTGCATTTATCCTCGCTCGTGGACTTATGTTTTTGGCATCTCCACTAAATGAGACCAACTTTGGCCCACCGCATCTAGTAAAATGGTATTAGAAATATTTTCAAATCTCACATTAAATCATACTTTGATGCTCCCATTGGTAATTCCCATTGTAAAATCTCTTGCCATGCACGTTCATTGACAGCGTTATGTATGGGAACCACAACTTTCATATCCGCAGCTTGTGGGTCCCAATTTTTCCGCTTCATAGCTTTATAAAACATCTCTTCTGACGGGTAAACCCATTTTGATGATCCTCCAACTGCTCCGCCGTGATTTCCCTCTCCGCCGTTATACGCACCCAAGGCATCAGCTCGCGGAATTGATGATACCTCTCGTTTTTGCCCCAACTCCTCTGCTGATATAGTAGGTTCTGAAGCCTTTTTTGCTGTAGGTGGAACTGGTTTGTCGCTTCCACCGCGACCTGTGAGTGTTGAAAGCCATGTCTTCTTCTGCGTATGATCAACTGGACATGCCGCAGCTCCATCATTCGCGCTCACAGCCTCATGATTTACCGGACAAGCAGATTGTGAATTATCAGGCGAGTCGACCATATTTGTACTGAAAATTCAGCTCTCCAGATTCCCAAAAACTGTCGGATTTTCTGTTTATTATACCGCTTTATAATTACCCGCTCTCCGGTTCGTCGAAATGCTCGGGAATTGTCAGCGAAAGGGGTTTAAATTTATGTGCGGCTCATTTATACTGTCAAAGGTCCCAATATCAAACCTCCAAATGAAACCCCCTAAAATAAATTTTGGAGTAATATTGAATGAAGATTTGAGATAATCTGAACCTAAATTGAATTTGATATTGCATTTCTGAATTTCTGAGAAATTTAATTAATGGTTTGGAGTCTATAAACGCATCTTATTAGATTACTTGTTCAAAATGATCCAGGATTCAGTGACTGAAATCCAGGTACGACGATATATTCAGCTTCTCGGACTCACATGTTCTAACTATAATGATAGAACCTTGCATTTTATGGATCCGTGACGTCTTTAGCATTTGTGTCGGACGATTTGCTTCTAGCGGGACGTGGGTCTGTTTTATCAGTTTATGATTGGCGTTCAGGAAAGTTACTTAAGGATGTACGGTTGTTCAAACGAAGCAAAATTCAAGGAATTACAGTTGGTACGAATTTGTGTAATTATGACGCTAGCTCTTTACTAATAGCTAAATTAAGGTCATTCTAGAGTCTTAGTTTGGGGTGCATATTCCTTTGGTTTTATTGATGTTGCAGATCTTCTTTTGAGCTTCTTCTTTCACGAATTTGTCATGAAAGACTGGCTTATGGCCGGTCATTGGGGCGTCAATGGACGAGCATACCTGGTTACAGCTCACAACTTAATACTGCACATAAGTAATGACTGTACTACACTTGAAAGAATTACGGGTTGTGGAAATGAATGCAGTCTATACTCTGCAGCTATTTACTCCTCGGATGAAGATATTTTAGTTGCGGCTGGTACAGTTTTTGGCCCTGTTGATATCTGGTCTGTCAAATTGGGAAAAGTAATTGCAATTTTGACTGGCCATGAAGGATCGATTTTTAATGTAGACTTTTCCAATTGTGGAACAAGAGTAGTCAGTTGCTCCGATGATCGATCAATTCGGGTATGGGATATCAAAACTCAGGCTTGTTTGGCTGTTGGCTGGGGTCACATGGCCAGAATTTGGCAATTGAATTATCTGACAAACGATATTATCATCAGTACTGGTGAAGATAATACTGCTAGGGTATGGAAACTAGGAAGCGGTAAACTTGAGTGTGTTCAAGTTTGGGAAGGGCACACAGGTCGCAATGTGTGGTCATTGGCTGTCAACGATCTGGATAAAAACATTATGGCTACCGGTGGAGCCGATGGACGTATACGATTATGGGACTTAGAGGAGCGTCCGAAGTTTATTGGTGCGTTTTAGATAGAGTATATAAGGCTGCAGAACTAACAATTACAGGTAACCGGCGAACAATAAGCTTCGCCGATATTGAAAATGCTGTGCAAGAATCGGTGGGTAATTTTCAAAGTTACTGGTAAAATTGTGCGTATTTTGACTCGTGTTTAGTTTGGAAGTGTGAAGCAATTTGCTCATTTTGATTTTAAACGATACGTTTTCTCAACAGTCAAAGGGTACGTCTTTCATCACCGTAGTATTCAGTACTAATTTCTACACTAGACATATTTTAACCTTTGACGTTATCGAAAATACGTGGAGCAAGCTATTCTTCTCCGAAAGACTTATCGGGTTTAGTCTTCTGAAAGGCTGGACTGATAAGGAATATGTTGCAGTTGGTGACCGGTCTGGGAAAGTTAACATTCTTTCCAGAACCAGCAGTGAAAATGTTTTAACTCTTGATGCACCCACAGAAAACTGCTCTAAAACTGTCGAAATGGTTACCGTTGCTCAGAACGACATGCTTTACCTTCTGGTCCAATATGGTAATTTTCAAGCACCTTGGTCCCTTTTTGCCCTGCAGGAGTGTACTGTAAGTACAGCTGATTTGATATTATGATACCCACTAATAGATTTAGAATGGAGGTATCTCGTTGCTATATACTGCCTCACTTGAGACGCAAACAACTTTCCCATTCGCATCAGCATCTATCTCTTCATCAAACAAGCTGATGGTGGGGTCAAGATTTGGAGCTTTGGCGCTCTATGACTTGAATGACGAAACACCAATAAAATCTTGCATTGGATGTTGGCGACGTATAATGTCGGAAGATTGTATTACAAGTATAGTCGTGACGCATGAAGATTCTACATCAACAGATATTATGCTGACATCTAGAGTCGGCATATATTCTGTTTGTTCTGTACACACAAACGTGGATGGTAGTTTTTGGTTGGAGAAAACACATCTCAACCGTGTTGCAAAGGGCAGTATTGAAGGGGTAAGATAGACTTCATTATTTTGAAGTAAAATTCTGACATAACTAGGCTAATTACATTTCTGATGAATTGCTCTTTTGGGGTTTTCGCAACAATTACTTCTTTCTGTGGAATGATACCAAGCAGGTTGAAGTAATGTCAGAAGTCTGTGGTGGCCCCCATAGATTTTGGCATTTTAATATTCAGTCCTTGAAAGAGTTTGCTTTTGTGTATATTAAATCTACGGCTGTATGTATCACGATATAGGAGTGTTGTGAAGAAATGTTAATAACTGACTAATTGTAGATCTGTTTCGCGAGTCCTCATGAAGGGATGTTCAGCAAATATTCAACATCACTTTTACAAGATGGAAGTCATGGGCGGGAGATTAGAGTGGTTACTACGTCACCAATAACTAATGATGAAAAAGCATTGTTAGTGGCTTCCGGGTCAGAGGATACTTGTATTCGGCTAATAAATGGTTAGTAGATAATATTTTTTAGTCATAACGGCTGCTGATGTGCATAAATTAGTTTACGCTGATGGAAGTATTAAACCTTTGAGCATTATGCGAAAACACGTTTCTGGTATTCAGGAACTGAAATGGTCTAAAGACGGGCGATACTTGTTTTCCAGCTCTGCGCGTGAAGAGTTTTTCGTTTGGAAAGTTACTATCCGAGACTCTGCAGTTTATCTATATCCAGTGGCTAGTGCACCTATTGAAACTGATGTTCCAGATTTAAGAGTAATGGATTTTGTTGTACATAATATCTGCGAATACGGCAAAAATGTTTATTTCATTGCGACTGCATATTCGGATTCGACTTTAAAAACTTGGTTATTTGACCCCGCTCATGAAACCTTCAGTTTGATATCAAATGGACGATACAAAACGTGTTGTCTATTTCAAATGGATTATGCTATTGAGAATGACAACTTTTTACTCTTTGTGGGAAGTTCAGATGGCTACATAACATGCTGGAACCTTGCGAGAACATTGACTTCTGCGCTGGAAAGTGCTTCGTCGTGCACATTTCCTAAGCAACTATGGAGTGTTTGTGTTCACCAGTCTAGCATTAAGTCTATGAGTGTTATAAATTTCGGGAAGCTTATGATAGTGTCTGGAGGGGATGACAATAGTATATCGGTTTTAAGTATCGATAGTACTGATGACGCTACGCAAATTCAAAAGTTGGCTGACGGGCACGCTTCAACAGTATCGGCTATTATACCTAACGATAAGGATATGGTGATTTCAGCTGCTGTGGATCAGAGAATCAGATTTTGGAATGTGAGCGAAGACACAGAGACATTGGCATTAAGAAGAGACGAGTATACGATAGTAAGTGATACTGGCTGCTTGAGCGTTGGTGAATTAGATGGTTGTAAGATTCTTATAATTGGTGGAGCAGGATTGGCTATTTGGAAGATATAATTATGTGCATTGTTACATAGATGGAATTTTTGTATTATATGTAAATTGAGAGCCGTTCAATGAATAGGTTGTGTAAATCTAGGGTTTAGCGGCAGAGACATCAAGCTTTCGTTAAAGTATATCAAAGTACTCATTCAGTTCATGTGAATTAGCAGACGTCTCTCTTAGTTGTCTGCATATAAGTATGCTAAGTTGAGCTAGAATGAACCAACATGAGGAATCCTTCAAGGTTGCACACGAGAGTACTAAAGGTGTATTGCGATACATATCGGTTCCTTTGATCGTGACAACCAGCGATGGTCGCCAGTTTCACGGCCCTTTGATGGCAACTGACAGAGTAAGTCGTATTACCAATAGTTTTTTGTAACTTATGGCTAAACTGTTTTTGTTAGGATCGAAATTTAGTTTTGAGTGAGGCAACTGAACGACTTCCTTTGGGATATCCTTCTCGTCGAATGGATGGGTTCAGATATGTGGGAATGATTGTAATTCCCGGAAAATATATCGTTCGGATAGATGCGGACCAAAAGTACTTGAATTACAGAGAAAAACAGCTGCAAAACCTTTCAGATTCATCTAAAAGTCAGCTTATAATATGAATCAGCTACAATGATTACATTTCAGAGTTTGTGGGCATTTTGTACGACATATCAACGCACGGCCGACTACGTAAGCATTTTCAAATGATTTTCAAATGAGATCAAAAGAAATGGTGATTGTGAATTATACAAATTTAAATCGAAAAAATGGAAGCGTAGAAAATATCGCAACGCCGTTAAAATATTTACACGACTATTATGCCCAATAAGCCCCATCCATCAAGGTAAGTTTTAGACCATACCGGATCGCACCAAAAAACAAATCAACTAGCTCTTCATATGACAAAATACAGTTTGAATTAAGCAAAAATTTGGCATGTGTATGGTTTGTCTTCTTAACCCTGTCGCTGCTTGTGACGCGGGTGACTTTTGCATCTGACGACGATTCTTCCCTTTCGACGAACAATCTACAAGTATACATTGTTAACACTTTTCTTCGTGTAATCCAATAAACAAAGGCACATACAAAGCAATCAGGACAAAGCTTCTTGACTGAAGAACGGACTTTAATACCCCGAACTGCAGTATCCTGAACAGGCGCGATTTGAAGTCTTGAAACCGGACGTAACCTTCCTTGCATCTCCATGGACCAAGAAAGACCTGTTCCAATATTTCTTCGCAAAGATGCGGCAGCAATTCGCGAAGCAGTGAAAATGTGTGACAGCATCTTGAACAGTTACTAGCAATTAGTCGTTGAAAGTACGCAATTTGCAAAATAGTTCACTGCAAGCGTCGCGAACTTCCGAAGTAGCACCTAACCCTATTGCAATATTCTCGTTAGACCATCATATAAATATTGAATTGTTTATAGCAAGTCTTCGAGCTTATATGATACAGCAAAACCTAAAGCTTGGTGAATGTTGACATTATTTGAAATGACAAAAGAATTTATGCAACCTGTATTAAGGCGTTCCTATGTTTATTATACATCATAATTATATATTAGCTATTCCTTATTTTCCATACTAATATCATGATGAAGTATGCCAATATCAAATTCCCAATTAAACCTATTCATTACAGTTTCTTAAATAATGATTTCTTGGATATTATCTTAATTTTATTAAGATTCTATTATTTTAATTTCTTTTGTATCTTCAGAGCTTTGTGACCTTTGATACAGTTGGCCACAGTACAATTCAGTGGTGAATTTGATTTGCCGGATTGTGATAAAGGTCCACTTCCGATCTGCATGCTCACTTACTCAGTGGAGGATCAGCATCACCAGCAATTTTGTTTTGTTCTTCCTCACGAGTATCAGACTGATCTATGTTTGAAGATGGTCCTGAGTTCGATGCCACTTCTGTACTGGTATCTGCCAAAGCTTCATTTGAATTTGACTGTTTTGGCGGATAGAACTTATGCTTTATGCCTTGTGAAATACCGAGCTTTTTTTGTACATTTGTAGCGACATTATCAATGTTCGATGCCACTTCTGTACTGGTATCTGCCGAAGCTTCATTTGAATTTGACTGTTTTGGTGGACAGAACTTATGCTTTATGCCTTTTGAAATATCGAGCTTTTTTTGTACATTTGTAGCAACATTTTTTTTTTTATCTTAACTAGCCATTTATTAGGCTAGACGCCAATCAATCGTTCCATAACACTTACAGGTTCATAATGATAGCAACGTGCTATATTTCTCAAGTTGGAATCTCTACCTTCACAGTTGATTTTTGCTTCTCTTAAGCATCGTTCATCATGAGACGCGTGAATATTTACCTTCAATGGCAATTATACTTAAAAAATACGATAATGCTTCAGCATGGCACTTGTTCAAAAAGTTTAAAGGTTGACATCTCTACATTTGAGTTGTGTGGTTTTGGGATCTTCTTGGAGGAAAACACTGTTGTATGACATAATATCTTGCTGCCCCTGTTCTTATAGTTTTCTGGCTTTGTTGTTGAATATCCTAAACTAATTTTCCAGTCTTCAAACCCAATAAATAATTTATTTCTATGAAAACATTCTTTTTGATTAGAATCATCAATCTTTTACAAACTGATTTGAAGTGTTGCTTCACTTTTAATCCGGATTGTTACTCCTTGATGTTATATATTTACTGGTAGTTATTAGTCGCAAAAAATATGTGTAACAAGTATTTTCTCGACGCGCTATAACAATACAACCAATTTGTTTAATATCTGTGGCTGCAACCCTCTAGCATTGAAGAACTCTGAAACTACTTTACTGAACGAAATTTATTGGGTTTTAGACTCGGCTAGAATTGATCATGATCTATGTTCCAATTCCTTTATTGATAGTCTTTATTTCAAAATGCTAGTGTACACGAACTATCAGAAACATTAGAAATATTGTCCCTGACCGCTATAACTAACCGCACGCTGTAAGTTATCCAGAGAGTCATGCTGGTCACCTGTACCCTCCCAATCAATGATACTTTTAGGTGGTATCCATTCACCTTTAGTAGGAACAACTTCCCTCCCAGAGGGCCAATTTCTTTTAATCTCTCTTATATCGAGCACTTTTTGAAAACTTAATCGGTCATTTTGAGCTCTATAATCCTTTTCCATAACTTCTAATTCGGCTCGTAACTTTTTAATGCTTCCTTTGAGCCCGTCTGTTGACTCGTTGGACGATGTCGATTCAGACGACGAAGAGGAACGCTTTGATATTGATAATTTAGAAGGCTTCTTGAGAATATTAGCTCCGGTCTTCAATTCTGAGCGTCCTGCCACACAGAATGCAATTGCAATGCCAACTTCTCCTTTTGCTTCTCGTTCAATTGCCATATAGCGTTCGGTGAGAGCGGTAGAGTAAGATTTTGCATCTTTTAGCCAGTTCTCAAACGAGTCATTTTTCAGTGATGAGGGAAGTAGTGATAGCGCCGCAGAAAACTTTTCAAGCGCGTATATTGCAATACGGCTCATGAGACTGGCTGATGGAGGTTTGGAAGTCAGCCCTGCTGAAGGGAGTGATTTATATAGAACAAGAAGATGTAATGAGCCACCTATCATGTTTATTAACGGTGAGAATGTTGAGGGCTGTAGATCTAAAGGGGCTGCAGGATCAATCTGTAAAGGATGTGTAGAGAGGTAAATGAGAATTGATTGAGCCTGGACGAGATGTGCTGTACACTAGGCATTGACGAATTAGAAAGGCATTGCAAACAAATATAGATGCTTACCTGCTTCCATTTTCCCTCAGCATTTCCTAATTGATATATCTCCTCAGCTAAAGACAGCAGAGAGAGGGCGTAGGTAAGCAAAGTCATTGAGATTTCATAGGCTATTGTGGGGGCTGATATCCGTTGATGATCAACTCTATGTAAAGGTGATCCAGCCAAAGTTGGTCTCCAAGATGTAACTATATTTCAATCAGTAAACTGCTGAATATTTCCTTTTGTGAAGTAGTACCAATTTCCTGTTCAAGCATCAAGTCTCCTGATTCAATACCCTCCTTAATAGTGAAGGCCAAAGGTATATAGTCTTCAATTACCTATATCTTTAGTGAATGAAGAAACAAAAACAGGCATATTCAGTTGGTACCGACTTTGACAATCTCCAACATATCCTGCACATTCTTTCTCTTTGCACGCTTCAAAACATCACGCAGTTGAGCACGACGAACATCGGCATCAGCTAGTAACTGATAATGATCTGGCGAACTTATACATTGACAATAAGAAAACGCGCCTGTGGTGGGAAAAGGAAATACAAAGGCAATACTCATTAACTACTATGTATCGAATGCGTGCTTAATTAAGTAAGTTGACAACAATTGTGCGTTAACTCTGTGATCTAGGATTATATCCGGGGTTTCTTCAACTTGCTCATCGCGGGTATAGGGTTCTATAGGTATGCTATTTACGCATGCGTTTATGTCGGCACGGAAGCTGTATGTCACTTTGGGAGCACACAAGAGCTAAGACGGAGACGGTTCGGTAGGTTGCTGTGATGAGTGCGATGTCGTCAGCGGGTCGAGTAGTAGTCAAACCAGAACCAATCAAAAACGAAGATGAGTTCAGCAGCGTAGGTGGTTACGAAGACGACGAAGGTCTGAGTCCAGCTTCGATACCGGGCGACGAGAACAGGCGCGGGGCAGACGAAGATGTCTACGAAGACTCTGGTGATCTCGACATGTCCGGGGCTGCAAACAAGGTCTGGCTGGTGCGGATGCCAAAGTTCCTGAGAGATCGTTGGATGGAGTTGGGGACTAACGGGCAGGATCTGGCTACTGTGAGAATAAATTCGACACAAGACGTGAGTATATCAATTCCTTATTCTCTCTCGCTATTTGATAGTTTCTCTGCAAGTAAATGGTCTCTGATAATCAACTGATTTGAATAGATTAAAGTGATATTGCCTGATATACCCGAAACAAGCGATTTACCACATGAATACAAACTTGCAGTAATTAATCAAAAAGTCACAAATACATATGTTTTCACAGAAGAAAATCTAACACGATACCGAAACGGCAAAGACTCCGGTAACAACGATTTAAAACATGAAATTGGAGCTGACAACAGAAATATGAACGAAGATGGAAATGGAAATTCAAACGGAAACGGAAACGAGAACGGATCGAATGCAAAATCATCGTTTCAAGCAAAAAAGAAGCGATACCAGCCATATAGGAGAGTTAATATCCCAAGTATACAGCTTTGTGTTACTAGTTTGTGTTTTTATTTTTTGACACTTTTATCCTGTAGAAAAAACAGCAATTGCTGGAACCGTGCTTCACGATTGCAACTTAACTGTGTCACCGCACGACCGCAACTATCGATCATTTGTTCAACAGCGGCAGCAAACTTACAATAACACAGCACCTCGCGCTCAGGTCACTCTTCTTGACGAGATTCCCGGCGTTACGTTAGCCATGGCAGGTCCCAGTATGAAAGATAGCAATAGCATGTTTATGAAAGCACAAAAACGAGAAAAAGAACGTGCGCAGGAAGGCAAAGCGGCGAGAATCCCACGAAACGAACTTTACGATTTACTTTTCAAATTATTTGAAGAGTATGATTACTGGAGCATGAAAGGTCTTCGTGAAAGAACGAGACAACCTGAGGTATATTTTTCCTCTATAGTGAAAGTAAATTAACCGGCATAACTGAGTAATTCTTCTATAGGCTTATTTAAAAGAGTTACTTGAATCGATTGCTATTTTAAACAAAAAGGGTCCTTACGCTTTGAAGTACAGTCTAAAGCCAGAATATAAGGGAAGAAGAGAAAGCGTAGCTATCGCCAATTCTGATACACCTGCGGAGTGAGAGAAAATGATGGGTCTAGTTTGTACATTAGTATTAGAATTTATCAAACCATTTATGAGTTAGCGAGTTTTTGCAATTCATGCTCGGTTTCATATAATGCAACAAGCCATAAGCAAGTTTGTTGTTACAGCTTCTAAAAATCTCCACAAAATCCTGACCGACAAATAGTTTTTAACAGTGAGCTGATAGCTTAAAGTTTGATTTTAGAAAATTCATCATTGCAGTCTGATGATGGAAATATAATACAGTAAAACTCATAGCCTGGTGAACATCATCTCAATTGGTATCACAGAAGAAGTTACACAACCTGCATCACGGCGTTCCTATGCTAATCGCACATTGTAGTAAGGATCATCACTTCGTGACATAATCTTGAAGCTTCATAGATGCGTTTAGAGTAACCGGTGTTTCCTCATACAAAAGAAATATCTACTCTGGATGCTTAGCTGGCCATTAAGAGGTAGTATAGTGGATATTTTATCTAGTACTCAATATATGTGCTTTACTATTACACATTATAATTATACAATAATCTCCTAATCGAGTACCCTCGGCTGATAATAGACTAGAGATCAGGCGAGTTCCACTTTTCAACGCGACGCGTCTGCTCTACATTCGAGTTTTAAGAACTGCCACAAACGGACATCGTTAAATTGTCGTATTTGACTAGGCTGAATCCGATACCATGCACATTTTAAGAGAACTGACTTAAGTGAAAGAGAGGGTCGTCGGCGATAGTAAGTCACTCGAGTAATCTTACATTTTTAGATTATGTGGTGTGAAACATGTGCCTAGTTGATGACTTTATGCATGCATGCGAAGCATCGCCTGTTGGCCAAAACTGGACCTATAGCTTTGCGATATCATGGTCTTCGTTCAAGCGATTTCATTGAAAGTCCTATTTCTCAAGAGTCAAGCAAATTAAATCATAAATTCATTGTTTAATTGGTAGTGTGCTGCAGAAAAAGAACATACTTATTTTGCATCGGCGGTGAAGTTGAGTTGTAAAGTGAATCATACGTTGTTATTGCCCTTGATTTGCGCTCTTTTGCGCGCCTTCGTTCAAATGGAAATAATGCAGCTCAATACTATGGCTTGTCAATTGACAGTATGTTAAAAGTTTATTGTTCTACCACAAAATCATTATCAGGTCCCAATTATAACACAAAACATACGGAAAATAGACCTTTACTCCAAAATACAATAGAACAACCCCAATACATAGTTTCGTTGCAGCGTTATCATATGCATATTTTCCTTTATTCATTATTGTAGAATAGTTATTTCAGCTCATGTCCTGTCATTGTATCATTTAAACAAATTCCTCAATTAACATTTGAACCTCACCATATTCATGAGATTCCGCTATTTCTTCATAATTCTGTACCAATTTTTTGTTAGAAATTGAGTAAAAATTAATCGATTAAAAAGAACATAACATACCCCGACAATGTCAAATCCTTTAATAACACCCGGCAACTTTCTACCTTTAGACTGTCTCGCCCATAGTTTCTTTGCTTTCTCATTCGTAGCTACATCCACTAATTGGAACTCAATGCCATAGGCTTTCAAAATCGTTTGAAGTTTACTCGTTAACATCATAATATTTCGACCAAACATGATACCTCCGGTGAAAGAAGTGTAAATATAAATTTGCTCACTTTCGTCAACAGCTGGAGCTGCTGAAATCGTAGGCTCCGATGCCGCACGATTGAGTGGCACATCAGTTACTTTGTGAAGTGTGGGACTCAGCGACTCGACTGAAGGTATGACTGGCTCGTCTTTTGCTGCCACAACTGGCTGAGACAAAATCTCTTTGGTCGGAGGGATTTTGGACTTAACAGGGATATTATTATGTTTAGCAAATTGCTTTTTAGATCCGGTATCATCAGGCCTGTCCTCATTAACCATTTCTGCTTCAGCAAGGCCTGCTTCAGCAAGGCATGGAACCTCATTGTCTTTCTCAGACACCTCGTTGTTGTTACTTTCAACTTCCGCGACAGCTTCTTTATTTTCACTCGGCATGACAGGTTCTGCAACAGAATCATCAGGTGCCACTGCGATACTCTCAGTCTCATGAGTTGTAGGTAACATGGATTTAGTCGTGTCCTCATTCAACTTATCTGACAAAATTTCTTCCGTCCCGCTAGGTTCCTCTAACACGACATGCTTAGCAGAGAATTCCACTGTTTGAACTTTCTCAAGCGCTTCCAAGCTTTCATTGTTCTCATCGTGATCAGGTTCAGCAGATTCAAAGGTAATATCTTTTGAAATTACAGCAGTGGTATTCTCTTGAGAGACTGCAGCTTCAGTTGGCTCCTCCTTATTGACCGAGGGTTTTGGCTCTTTCACTTCAATGTCTTTTTCAACGAGCTCAGCAGTAACTGAAGTAAATTGATAGATAGTGTCATCCAATGACTCTTCAGCAACTATCGCTTCGGTAGTAATCTCAGTAACACCCTCAGCAGGAAGGTCAGATGCGACAGTCTCACGGACTTCTACATCCGTAGAAGCCTCTTCAGAAGGATGATCTAGTTCCTTATCAGTAATTTCTGTCTTTCCCTCGGAGATACCCTTTTCATCAAGCTCATTCAGTTCTTCGCTCTCTGAAATATTATTAAGTTCTTTAATTTCCTCACTATTCAAAACTTCATCTTCAGATTCTTTGATAACTTCTTCAGTCGGAATGATCTCTTCATTATTCTCTTCAGATACAGGTTGAAGCAACTCCTCTTCAGCCTCTGCCGTCTTATTTTCGGCGACAGGCTCGGTCTCTTCAGTCTTTTCAGATTCCAGAATGCTACTCTCGACTGCTCCATCTTTTTCGAAAGCCAGTTTCTCAAAAGCAGATTGAGCTTGTTCAGTTAGCTTTTCAATATTATCATCATCAGCTTGCACGGCAATAATTTCTGCAAGGACACGATCGGTGACTTCAGTAGATTTAATATCTGCAGACGTTTCGTCATTAACGATGTCTTCATTAAAAATACCTTCACTAACAATATCTTCATTGATAGCATCTTCATCAACAACAGCTTCTTCGACCAATTCTGATTCATCTGGAACATTCTCGTTACCAATTGCTATTTCGTCTACGTCTGGTTGTTCAACAGTTTCGACTGGAGCAGTCTCATCCAGTTTTGAGCCGTCAGCGTTATTAGCCTTTGTCTCTATTTCTGGTTCACCAACGCTGTCTCCAAACACTGGAATCACACTCAGTTCTGCTTTCGTTTTAAAATTCCGTGCCGCAATCTCGACATCGTCCAGTCTTTCGGCTGTGAATTTGTCGCGGTATTCTTCCTCTTCTTTCTCGTCAACAATTTCATCAGAGACAGCAAGAACACTTTCCAGCACATCTTCCTCAGTCTCGGTAGCAGTCAAAGATTCAAGCTCTCGTAATGCAGCGAAGTCGGGTGTGGGGCTGGGTTCAAACAATGCTCGTGCAGCACTATTAGAATCGGAATCGGGCGTTGGAGAATAAAAAGAGGTAGAATCAATAACCTTAGTTGGAACGTCTTCTTGTTCAAAGAGGACTTCAGCATTTGTAGTATCGGCAATCGTAGCGTCAATCTCACCGGAAGGAAATATGTCAGTGGCAGGTTCCTCGTTCATGCCATCTAGAGTAGACGTAGTATAATCAGGTTCCATTTGAGAAGTTGGCTTCTCTGCTGTGGGTATTTCATCATTTGGGTCCGCATTCGTTTCATCATCACTTGCTGTATTATCGGTTGGTGAAGTTTCAAGGGGTGACTCTTTATTTGTCTCTTGAGGCTCGACAGCGTAGTTAGGTTCAGGATCAGCAGCCCTTTCTTCCTCAGTAGCATACTCAATAGCTTCAGTAGATACGCTCATAAGTAAATCGTTAGAATTTAATGAGTCTGACAATGTAGATATAACAGTATCGATTGCAGTAGGGGTTGGGTCGGAAGCTCTGCTACTACCGATAGAGATCACACCATCCACACTACCTTCTGCAGTCTGTGTATTCTCTAAAGCAGCTAGAATTTGCGCTGTATCAGTGCTTTCTTCCTCGTCGACTTCATTTCCAATATCGGTCATGTGAGCTTCAATCAAATCAATGAGCTCGTACCCATCATATCCATCATCTTCACCATCATTCTGATTATCTTCTCCAGATACTTGAACTGCTGTAGGTTCTACATCAGACTGCGACTGATTTAGAGACGACAATTCAGAGCTAATTGAGTCGTCGATCGATAATTGCCATGAGGATATGGACGATTTAAGTCCTTGAGGTTTATCGTCTTTTGTGGTAGTCCCAAATGCCAGTGACGATTCCCCAATCTTATCTAATTCCGAGAATACTGATTCAGCAAACGATTCCGAAGAAGCAGTCATATCTGATCTTTCTTTTTTTAGATCTATAATACTTTAAATTATAAATTGAAAGAATTTCAGAATGAAGTGCGAAAAAGTGCTCAAGGTAGTGATTGATTGCCTGACTCTCAGACACGAGATCGCGAATCGATGGGAGAAAGTCGCGTTGATCCCACTAACGCCCCTTTAAGGATCAAAGCGCGTCCCACACGAGTCTGTTTTACAGAAGAATTTGGTCTAAGCTTATGAATAATTCAAAAAACAAATTATATCTAAATGCATAAAATATACAAAGCATATTGGATGTTATCAACTGACTCTGCTATCAATCTACAGACGTCAGGTCACACTACAAGATTATGCAGATGTGTTCGTTAGGGTGGAATTCTAAAATAGAATAAATCTGATGATCATGTTCAATAAAATATTAAAGAACTAGAAGCTAAAGAATGACAGATAATCTTTAAGTTCTATAGTGTTTTTCATTCAATATAAATAGCTCTTTAGTTCGTAATACAAGGCAATTGAGAAAGAATAATTTCTAAGAAGTTAAATTTGGTCCGATGCCAGCACACTAATTTTCAACGTCCCGGACTTTACAACTGAACACATGACTCTTCTATGTATCGAATAACAGGCTGAAAAACCCGCTGTAAATCTTTGATAAGAAATGAAAAATTACAGGAGAAAAACCAGTTATTCATAAAGTTGCCTTTAATAAGAAACAAACTTATATTAACAGGCATGAACTGACTCCTACAAAATCCCAACGTCTTAAAACCGCGCTTCTATCCCATTACAACACCCAGTAACTAACAGATAATGTCCATAGAGTCAAAGCCAAGAATTGTTGTTCTAGGGTGTGTTAGAAATTATTTTTCTGAAATCTGAATCGAAGGCTCTGACTGTAAATAGAGCAGGTGTAGCAGGTCTTACTTCAGCATTGCTTCTTGCTAGAACTGGTCTTTATGACGTTTCTGTTATTGGAAAATATCTTCCCGGCGACTATGACATAGAATACACAAGTCCATGGGCAGGTGCTAATTGGATGAGTATGTCTGATCATATTTCAAAGTTTCTTAAAAACTAACATGTATAGGCTTTGTGAAGGATGATCCAGTATTAGAAGAGTATGATCGTACGACATACTTTGAGATTACCAGACTCGCCAAAGAAGAGCCTGCTGCTGGAATTTGGGTATGTCTAGATACTTAAAAGCAGATTAATAGTGCTTATGCATATATTTTTAGCCGCAAAAATGTATACAATATGTCCGCACTCAAGATCTCGAGAAAGAAAGTGGGCTTTTGGGAGGCCTTTTAGATGCGCGACCATGGTTCGCAGATCTTACACCTAACGTAATGTCTAATCATTTTACGAAATACGAATTGGACTAACAGTTATTATTTTTCGTAGTTTAAAGCATTGACCAAAGAAGAGCTCCCCGAAGGTTATGTTCAAGGAATGTCTTATGACACATTTTGCATCAACACGCAAATCTACCTTCCATGGTTGGCATCACAGTTACTTAAATTAGGAGTTTCGATTCGATCTCGCGAAGTGAAGCACATCTCCGAAGCATATAAATACCATGCGTCTGGAAAACCAGCTCAATTGGTAGTGAACTGCACTGGATTAATGGCTTGCCGACTAGGCGGTGTGATGGACAGCAAAGTATATCCAGGACGCGGACAGACTGTTTTAGTACGAAATCACGCTCCTGCAATGTACAACGTGTCTGGAACTGACGATGCCGATGATGAGATCACTTACATCATGTCTCGACCAGGCGGTGGCACAATTTTAGGAGGCTGCTATCAAAAAAACAATTGGAACGGAATACCTGATCCAAACATGGCGCAAAGAATCATTAAAAGATGCTTGGAAATTTGTCCTCAACTCGAAGATGAAGGAAAATTAGATATAATCAGACATAATGTTGGCTTACGTCCATCTAGAGAAGGCGGTCCTAGAGTAGAAAAAGAGAAAAGAGCTGAGGGATGGGTTGTTCATAATTATGGCGCTGGTGGTGCTGGTTATCAGTCTTCATATGGAATGGCGACTCATGTAGTCAAATTAGTTGCTGAGGCTTTATCTGCTTAGACGTATTGAGTATGTCATAGATGGCTTGAATTCAATAAATATTACTGAATCGGTTTATTAATGAAGAATTACAGAGCTTTACGAACCTACGAATTTCATAAAGTAGTAAGCATTTATTATAAACCAATCCACATACACCTAAATATCTCACAATAAATTGTATTAAGATTAATATTATTAGTCCAAAAGCTAATCATACAGTCCATCAATATGCAATTAGTACCATTCTCCATCTATAAGTATTTTCAAGTGTTTTATCCTTTTTTTTTAGTCTATGCATTCATTCACTTGTTGTAATCCTCCCTTACTGTAAATTCTTTCTTTGATCATATGTCTTTCTCATTTCCTAATGACTCAACGGCAATTTCACTGTCGCTAGCATCGGCTAATTCCTTTGCCTTCCATGCCGCAATGTGCTTCTTGCGCTGATCACGCGACATAGCTTTACTTCTCTTCACGCCGAAACCACCCTTAAGCAGACCTTGAATGTCTTCAAGAGTGAGATACGCCGTCTCTGGGTACATGAGCAAAACGCCGGTCCAGCCGAGCATACAAAGGCCGGCAAAGAGACCAAAAGTGCCGGAAGGTGTGATGTTGTTCATCATGGTAAGGTAGGTCGAAGAAATGGTAAGGTTACCAGCCCAGTTAGTGGCAGTGGCAAGCGACGTGCCCAGACCACGAACCTGCATGGCAAAGAGCTCAGATTGCTGCCAGGGAACATTTCCAATACCGCAGGCGTAAGACGCGACGTAGCACATCATGAAAAGAAGAATGACAATGGCAAATGGGTTGGAACCAGTAGCGTCAGAGGGAAGGTAATGGAAGGCAACAGCAACGACGACAAGGGCAATGGCCATGCATGGAATGCTGCAGAGCAAAATACGTCTTCGTCCAACGCGGTCAATAAGGATAAATGCAATGATAGTGAAAACCATGTTTGTTCCAGCCACGATAAGAGATACAGCAGTGGGATGATCGAAACCAACCATGGCGAACAGACTCGACGAGAAGTACATGAGAGAGTTGAAACCACAGAACTGCTGAATACCCTGAAGCATGCAAGCAATGACCGTAGCGCGCATATTCTCAGGAACCAAAAGAAGCTGCTTCAACGAGTAGATAAACCGCTGAAGTTTTGTCCACTCAGGATGTTGTTCATTGTTGAAGACTTCAAGGAGCTTGATCTTTTGAACGACGAGCTCTTCGGGAACGACCGCATGGCGGGGGGAGTAAATCCAACGGATAACACGCTTGGCCTCTTCAGTGCGACCATGACGAACCAAGAAACGAGGAGTCTCTGGCATGAAGATGAACATCACCATTTGAACAACAGCTGGACAAATACCTAGACCAACAAGAATACGCCATCCATTATCGATATTCTCAAGACCAGCACCAATAGCATAGGCAATAACCTGACCACCAGTGATAGCAAGGACATTAAGAATAACCAGACGACCTCTGAAGCGAGAAGGAGCCATCTCGGAGATGTAGAGAGGGGCAATAAGCGAGGCAATACCGACACCCCAGCCCATGATAAAACGACCAGCAATCATAGTCCAGACAGTATGAGCAGCAGTTTGAACTGCTGCACCCACGATGAAAAGGGTGTTTGCACCGAGAGTAACCCACTTTCGTCCGAGAATGTCTGCAAGAGTACCAGCAATGATACCACCGAGTAAAGCACCGAGAGATGTAGCAGAAGTGATGAAAGACTCGTCGCCATCGGAAAGCGTGTGACCCAGGTCAGTTCCTATAGATGTGAGAGCACCAGAGATGTAACCAGTGTCATAACCAAAGAGGAAACCAGAGAAGGAGACGAGAATTACGAGAAGGAAAATAAAGGGATTAGGCCGTCCAGACTCGATATCTACGTCTACCGCTACCTCGCAGTCAGTACCAGCAGAGTCGAGAGCATCGATTGGATCGAGAGCTACTTTCTGCTCGTACTTCTGCTCCTTGGTGAGCTCGACATCATTGTCCGCAGCCATTGGAAAGATAACGAAGACAAAGAAAAGAGGAAGTGGAGGCTAAGCGAATGAATACGAATGCGTGGAGAGTGGCGATAGGAAAAAAAGACAGGAGCGAGTCAAACAAAGATAAACAAAAGCAGGGGAAACAGAGTGGCTCTGTGGGGAAAGTTCTCGTATGTGGACGAACTGCCGCGAACTCGAAGATAAGAGATGGCGTCGTGGGGCTTTATAGCGGATATCGGAGTACTGCGCTGAAGCGTGTGAACAAGCCGTGAGATCTGCACCAAACTAAGAGGAGACTCCATCGGATTCGGATTCGGCTCTTGGCCCTGCCGGCATGCTGTGCGATTTACTGCGCTCTTCGGTGATAGAAAACATACATCATTATGACGCAATTGTTTGTACAACTATCTGTAATTTAGGTAGTGAAATGATATAATTGAAATAAAAAAAAGAGAAGTGCTATTATCATTGGAAATGCCGCTGCTACGCCCGACAATTGTCTCCGTCGCGGCACGCAAGATTCAGGCACGGCCAGACTCCCAAGAACCGGTGTTCTCTAAAAGGTAGGCTTAAGCCTGCAAGTCTTCTGTCGGTTCAAAAAGCTTTTCTTCCGCAAGTTACTAGAAAACACTTGGCTGGCAGTTGATTCTTCTGCTCGCTCGCTGATTGGTCGCTGAGTGGCCGCCAAGTGTCGCCAAACTACAAGTACAAATGCTTAAATGATGTTACTTAGTGTACAGCAATGGGTTGACTACGAATATGCATATGTTTTTTTACTTATAATCATAATATCAGCATTACTTTGATAAATAGTCTTGCCCTTTTTTCTTGTCATTAATATTGAAAGAATCAGACCCGATTGCCCCACACCTGTCAAAGAGCCATATCCGCATAGTAGATCAGCATAAAGTGAATCAGAATATAAAGCGACAGGAAGCTTGAGCTGCAAATGCCTCTTTTACATGCACTGCTAAATCGAACCATGCTTTATTGGCTGTATCTGCATTCTTGTTGCACTTCAATTCCCTGACAATAAGAATTTGATCTCAGTTATAACTCTCTTGTGTCTTCTTTCCATCTGTTGCAATTTTTTCACTGCTTTTATGAATGCAACCTATGTCCAAACTTCGCTGAGATTTTGAACCTTCTATGTATCGATCTTTCTGTGAAGCCAACTTCTGTCATGCTTGCAGATTTGGATGGCACTCAATAGCAAGAGCCAGTAAGTTTGGTATCTTGTCAAACATCCAATTTATAACTTCTTGCTTGCTCTTCTGCTTTTGGAGGCCAGCCGATCCATTTCCTTTTAAATCATCTAATTTTTCTGTCTTCTTTTATATTTTATCCTCAATTTTTCCGACTAATATTTCCTTACTTTATTTTACTGTGACTAAGCCCACTTTTTATTTATTTTAGTTTTTCTTACTTTAAGTTGTCGAAAAATAAGATTCACTTTCACGTACTTCCCACTCAACAAGTTAATTACATTGTTGGTTTCACTCTGTTTGTCAGTCAATGAAGACGCAGTTGTTTCTTGTACCACAACAAATTACCTAATTAACTCGCGCACACTATGAAGCTTGTGTGTAATCTATTATCGTTGCAGAAGATCAAAGACTAGGTGCATTTCATTACTCAAAAAGCTCCTAACTTTCGACTTACACTTTAATCAAGCAAGAGTGTGATTCATTAATTTCATACATTTATTTACCATGACATATTATCAAACCGGGCTAACTGCGTCGTAGCGTCTTGTACATCTTTCTGACTTTTCTTTCTCATGTAAAAAATCGCACAATCTTTACTCGAGCAAATAACATCCTGATGTAAACTTCCCTGACATCTCTGGCATTGTGTCCACAGTCTGGCAAACTTCGTCTCCAATGCATTCACGTTCTCAATTTGTTTCCGATATAACTCCGCTGCGCGTCCCATGCAGTTTTGACATAATGCCCCTTTACCAAATTTACCACTCAGTGGTGTTCGACATCCCATGCATACCTCTGTTTTGACAGCAAACTTCATTAAACCGCCAACGGTAGGCGCAGCCACGGAGATTGATCTTGTGTGTGCTCCGTTTAACAGACTGTTTGTTTGCTGTGTTCCAAGAATCGGCTCAAAGATACGCTTAAGCGGGTTCGCGAGCTGATTCTCGAGATAGTACTTTGTATCTAGTGGAATGTTGTTTTCTAGTACATATAACGGGTCTTCTGATCGCTCATAGTTTTTGTCGTTTTTAGCACCTTTGATAATAACGTACGCAACTCGGTCACCTAAAGTCGGTGCAGATCCAGCGTCTCTTTTCCGCATTCGTTCAGCTAATTCCACATGTGCTTGTTTAGCCGCGTAATCTGATTTTGCTAATGCTTTAGTGATAACCAGAAGCGAGAGATCGATCTTGTTCTGTAGAAGATCTGATATTATTCTTTTCACAAATTCTTCTGCGCCTGCAACATCACGGTCATGCAAAATCTTGTGTAAAACTGTTTCAATGACAGTCTGCACTAATCGACAATTATCTCTTCGAACAGTTTCAATACCTTTAGTATCCATCTTATCCGGCTTATCAGGCTTCGTCCAGTACATTCCTGCGTACCGTTTTTTGTTGATCAGCAAATAAGGATAATAAACCTTCTCAAACTCAAGTTTAATTGGATTTGGAAAAATCTCGGAAACCCTGTTCGCCGCAATCTCTCCCAATCTCATGCATTCCTCCAAATTATCTGGCCCAAATTTGATCATAACTGAGTCAGTATCACCGTAAATGACCTGTGCGTCGTGTGTATTGCCATTCTTTATATTATAATGCTCTTCCACGAATGTTTTGGTCTCTTCAATCATCTGTCGTCCGTATGAAGTTACTGAAGATGAAATAGCCAAACAAGGCAATTTACCAATAGTAGCTCCTGTAAATCCGTAAACTGAATTAGCAGAAATCTTAAGCGCAAGCTGACGACCGTCAAGAACAGCTTTCTTGAATGGGTCAGTTTCTTTCTTTAAATCCGCCTTTGCACGTTTTCGTGCACTAAGAAGCTCTTCCAAGATGACTGGTAAAACTCCTTTTCGCACGCTTGATTTCACGAAATAGTCGCCGTTAGGAGTTTTTTCGTAATCCTCAGTTAACTTCAAGTGTTGACCTGCTCGTCGTAAATATTCTGGTGTGAGTAATGTGGTGTAACACAGATTATGCGCCATCATAATACTAGGATATAAACTTGAGAAATCAAGGGTCGCGATCGGAACATCGTAGTATCCACGGATGGGTTCAATGACTGTAGCACCCTCATATTGTTCGTCTGATGAACCTTCTTGATGCATGTTGGGTACTACCAAATCAAGCTGCAATGCTTTCCGGAAAAGCTGTGAAACAACTTTGATTTGTTGGCCTCTAGTCAAGAGAAAACTAAACGGCACTCCCGTGACTCTTGCCATTTCCGTGTAATTGACAAGAGCCATTAGTTTCTCCATCAATCGCATTGGTAGATAAGCATCTTTCAAACAATAAACCGCCAATCTTCTTCGCGATTCTGCTCCTCCGTTTTGCAAATCTGTGATAATAGAGTGATGGACATCTTCTTTCTGTTCGTTCAGAAAATGAGCAGAGACTGAATTAAGTGTATAGCTTCGAAGTTTGTAATCTCGTTGAATAAGCTGTAGCATATCAAACTGTAATCGCCCGTCAATGTTAATAACTTTGGATTCACGAGTTCCATACGCTTTTGAAGAAAATGTAGAGTCTTTCATGTCTTGCTTTACGTTTATCAGCCTTCCAAAGTATGGGAAGTTGTGAACTTTCAATGCCGATGCACGATCCAACAGATAAGGCAAATCGAAATTAACAATATTGTAACCGATGATAACGTCAGGATCAGCCTCTCGCACAAAATCGCGCCAACCGATCAACATTTCTCGCTCTGTCCGATTCTCAATAACTTGAGAACCCACAATTGGGGCACATGTGTTGAGAGTAAAAACATTTCGCACAAAAGGTTTAGCATCACCGTGGCGTGAGACAACGTTTGCTATCTGAATAACGGGATCCACTTCGGCTTCTGGAAAAATGCCTTTGCGACCAGCACATTCAATGTCAAAACTCAGGATTCGTAGAGGAGCCATTTTCAGCCACTCTCCTTCTGAAGGATGAGCGATTAACTTGTCGTATGGGATTCGAACTTCGAGTTGACATGAAGACATCTTTTTATGATCCTCTGTCATTGTGTAATTTCCGGCGGGAAGCGTTACCCACGACATACCCGACAGATGTGTGTCTATCATCGCACGCATTACGTATTGGATATTATCGTACGTAGTTTCTAAAGCAAATCCAACATTACCATCTCGCCATTCAACTTGTCCGCGCTCAAATCCGCTTCGGACTCGATTAATGTGACGAGGATCGTTTACTGTAATTTTCAAAAATGCACTGGCGGCCTCTCCTAGATAGTACATGATACTCCATCTGCTGACTATTTCAATACTGTAGATTGCGTTTGGAAAAAGATTCTAAGAAATTAGTGGGAAATATGATATGGAGAATAAAAGTAACTTACACTCAGGTAGTCGTGTAAAGAATTGATATGATACTGCTCAAATCCGTATGGGGCTTGAACATAGAAGTAATGGTAAAAACCAGTCATATTGCACATCACAGAATATCCTTCCTATATTTCGTTCGAGTCAGTATTCATATTATACGTGACGTAAACAATGAACCTACTTCAGAGACACCAAACAATCTAACAACCGGCTGTCCATCATACATAGACTCCTCAGCGTCGATCTGCTGGAATACTATAGTTTAAAGATTAACAGACCACATATCTAATCAATTTTAGATAAACGTACCAATCGGTGTCGTTTTGGGATCGAAAGAATTTACAGGAGGTCGAGCCCATTTTTGACCATTTTCAGCAACTAATCACAAAACATATAACTTCAATCGAGAGACTTTTCACGTAAAGATCAAATATATAACTTACCACCAAGTTCCTCTTGCTCAAAACGCGTCAGATCCTCTTCGAAAGAACTCTGTTTGGCTTGTTTCCCGTTATATTTTACGCGCTTGCTTTCACTCATAGATTGCGTCGCGGGTTTAGAGTAAGGAAGATTGGTAAAATCTGTCAACGGAGTTCCTCGCTTAACAGTCGCTGCCATCTTTGAGCTGTAAATATCAAAATTGGTTCTAGAAATTTGGGTGGTAGCTCTATTGCACCATACTTGGCCAAAGATAAAACACGTAATAGAGAAAGCAGACACGATTAAGCACGCGTTGGGTTTTAATTAATAACGCGTGACGCGCCTGTGTAAGCGGCTTAATTGAAAGCGGGCTTTGTACTTGAACTTTATTTTTGTGGTTTTTAGGCATCTGTCCATCATTTGGGCTTAGCAGGGCATTTTTCTTGTTATTAATATTAAGGCCTCTTTCAGTATACATTTTACGATGCCACCAGCCAGTGCGAGTCATGCTTCCCGCGAGAGGCCGCTGTGTTCTGCTTATAATTTGAATCGTTTTTGTTGCTCGATGGCGACGGCGTTTCCTTGGGTATTTGTTAATTTGCTGATCTCGTGGGCTGCGTACGTGCTTATCGTTGATGTGGGGATCAGGACCCTGTCTGGCTGTGGCCAGGGCATAGTGGTTTTTGGCGGATTATTTATATACCTAATGTGTGAGATCAACTATTACTTGATAGTTAGATATGGTGCTCGTGGTCCGCCTCGAAGAGTTCAGATGGGATCTGACGAAGACAACAATGGCGAGAGCTCATCATCAGCATCAGACTTAGAAGCTGGGACAGAAACATTACTCCCTCAAGGAGTTCTAGCCAAAGAGAATGGTCAACAGCGGTTCTGTTCAAAATGCAAATGCTGGAAACCAGACAGAGCTCATCATTGCAGTACTTGCAATACATGTGTGCTGAAGATGGATCACCATTGTCCATGGTTTTCCACTTGTATTGGGTTCTACAATCATAAGTTTTTTATTCTGTTTTTGTTTTATGTGGTTTTACTTTGCGGTTTTTCGTTTGTCGGTACTGGCACAGCTTTGTTGGAATATATCGATAATGTTGATACGGTAAGACTAACTAGTATCTGAATACCAATGTATGAACTAACTTTTCTAGGCTCGAGATTATATTTCTTTAAACTGGATTTTTCTTTTTGTTTTGTCGATTATTTTTGGCATTGCAGTCACTGTTTTCTTTGCGTATCAGCTTTATCTTCTATTTGCAAACAAAACAACAATTGAAGCCATGGAACCCCAACGATATAAAACACGTGTTCCATCAAATATGTTTCGCTATTCTGAAGCACCGTCATCGCGAACGGTCGGCAACGTATTTGATCTTGGCTGGCGCCAAAATTTCAGGCAGGCAATGGGCGATAATCCGCTTATATGGTTTCTACCTATTCGCACCGCAAAAGGAAACGGTACAGCATTTCCCACAAATCCTACCATTTTGAACCAAATCAAAAAACGTGCCGAACAAGAGGCTCAATTGCTAGGAAATCTGCAAGGATATCTGTCTCGAAATTCTTCAGAAAGCACAGGCTCGCGACGTAGCGTCACTGTCACATCAAACACAGATGAAGATGAGCTTATGGGACGAGTTAGTGTTGAGTTTAGACCTGACAATAAGAGACGAGATGATTAACGTTATTATTCCACTGGTGTTTTGATTTTTTGGGAGAGGTATGGCTCATTTTGGTTGCATTAGTCGGCATCATTGTATATTATAAGTATTCTATATATTCTATCGTGAACAAGTCAATTCAAAACGTAAACTCCTGTACTGGTTCGACCGTGTCAGTTTTTAAGAACTTCCTTTACTGCAGGTTCGTCCTCATATTGCTGATCATATTCATATCGAGGTAACTCGAATGCTTCGTTCACTCTGACGTATGAAATTCCACCTGCCCGTCCAACAGGCTTCAGTTTATCCAAGTTGAGGGTGAATTTTTCTTGATCGATTACATCCTCGCGTGCGTGCATATATATACCTTCTAAAACGCAAACAGTAGACATTACAGTTCCTGGAGAGCGTTTGGAAGTGACTTCAAAAGTGTTGACAAGCTTCACTTCTACGCTAAATGCAGACTCTGCAACGCATGCTGGCTTGACAATCTTTGACGGTTCTTTGTGAAGACCACTGTTATATGTTAATCACTGCTCGGATTATTTGACAGGAACATACCTTAACTCCCACTCGGAAATTTCGGCAGGTGATGTAATACTAGTATAGTTTGCAGCTTCAATAAACCACTCACTTATAATATTTAATACGGCTTCTTTAGTTTCAAGAAGGTTGACGAGCGTATCTTTCATTGATTCTGATACTGATACAACAAACGTAGGAGGATCACTACTTACGACCTCAAAGAAGCTGTAAGGCGCAACATTAGCACGCGTTCCGTCTGCAGAAATAGTAGAGATAAATGCAATTGATCTCGGAACAATGGCAGAAATCAACAATTTGTAAAGATCAAATGTGCTGTATTTAGAGTCTGATGGGTCGATATCAAGCTTTTTGTGCTTAGACCATTCATCATCAGTAGCTCCATCGCCTGGTTTCCAGTTTGGTTTCACAGTCTTCAAACAAGTTAATAACTCTCTTAAAAGATCAATCAATCAATGACTGCTTACCTTGGATATTTTGAACTGCTTAGCAGTGTCAAACTCTGGTCTGCTAACCATATTGGCTTCGTATCGAGCCTAATTAAATTAGTTTTGACAAGTTTTTCGCGCTTCATCTTTAAATACTTGCCACATTTGCACGCCCAGCTTTAATAGCTTCGTCCGACATGATTCCAAGTATGCCTTGCTTGAATTCTGTCTATAGTACTTTTCCTCCGCTTTATAATCCAAAGAATTCGCGCAGACGGTGATTTGGATGATAAATCAAAAGCAGATTATACTTTCTCAAGAGCAGCTCGTGCGGCGCAGATAATACGTCATTAGGTTCGCTTCCCGATTAGGTTTATTATCAACAAAGGCACGAGTTTACCCGGACTAAGTGCAGGTCATTAGCTTTTTGAGATTCGGAAAATGACTGCTCTTCGTGATTGCGCTTGCCCTTTCTTCTTTTTAGACGATGTTAAACAGTTTTGGAGTCTTTCTTGCATACCTCGTACTCATGTCTTCATTTTTCTCACAAGCAGCGGGAACGTATCTGATCCAGCTTGCTGGCGGTACGGATGTTGAGGAGTACTTGGATGCGCATCCGGCACTCAAGTCAAAGGTCTCTCGTGTTTACTCATTTGGCAGCTTTCGTGCCATTGCTGCTGATTGCGATGGCACATTTGTTAACATGCTTGGACATAATCCTCTGGTTTGGAATACTTTTATGGTTATAAGCTTCAGGTGTCGAGAAATGGCTAACGGGTGGTTTTAGGTTGAGTTAATCTCTCCAGACATCATTGTCCGAGCAAACGACATTGAAGTGCAGACCGGAGCTCCAAGACACCTTGCACGTTTATCTCAACGTGGTCCGATTTCTTCTACCGAGGCTCTGGAGTATACATACGACGCGTCTGGTGGCGAAGGCGTCGATGCGTATGTACTTGATACGGGTATCTATACCGATCATCCGGACTTTGGCGGTCGTGCGTTTGCTGGTGCTGATTTTACTGGCGAGGGACCGGGAGATGGGAACGGACATGGAACACACGTTGCGGGCCTGATTGGAAGTCAGACGTACGGAGTTGCCAAGAATATTAACCTCATCGAAGTCAAGGTTTTGAGCCAATCCGGTGGAGGCAGCGTAAGAAGTTTTGCTTAACTTTTCCCGTTTATTTTTAACGTACTTGGACTGACTGCGGGTGACGATGTAGCTCTCTTCGGTAATTGCAGGTCTTGATTACGCTGTTAGTCAACGAATTGAAACTGGACGCAAGTCTGTAGCCAACTTGTCATTGGGCGCTTTTTATAACTCGATGCTTAACAACGCGATCGCAGCTGCGGTTGAGTCAGGATTAGCCGTTGTTGTTGCGGCGGGGAATGATGGTCTTCCTGCATGTGCTTTTTCGCCAGCTAGTGCGCGTGAAGCATTAACCGTTGGAGCGCTTGATGATGCTGACGATACCGTTGCTTCATTTTCGAACTGGGGTCATTGCGTGAATGTGTTTACGTCAGGAGTTGAAGTGAAAAGTTTGCTTCATAGTGGGGATGGCACCATCTCGTTCTCTGGAACTTCAATGGCTAGTCCTATCGTGGCTGGATTGGTCGGATATTTCATGGGACTAGGGGATAACGAGCAACAAGCTGTCGAGCGCGTGAAGAGTGAAGCCACAAAGGGCGCCATTAGCTGGTGTCAAATTCTTGTTCGTCCATTTACGCCTAACAGCGTTGCATACAATCTGGGAGGGCAGTTCTGAATTTATTTTTTCTGCGCTGGTTTAAACTGTTTACTTTTGATACCTTTTGGCATTTCTGGTGTTGTTACTGTTGAACTGTTCTGTTCTGAACTTGGCTGTGACTTTGTTTCCCTTGGAGTTTCTCCTAAGTCGAGACTGCTGCGCACGGACGGACGGACGGACGCGTCATGTACCTTACAAGAAGTTCTGCTGCCTCTATTAACCATGTCAAAGTGTTAATATGAGGTTTGCAGTTTTGTTTCAAAAATGTTTTGGAAATTGTTTGTAAATAATAATATAAGCAATTTTGCTACTATAATAATGCGCGTTTAGTGTAGTGGGAAAAGGGGCAGATGTTTACTAATGCCGGTACAGTTTGTGGATCTCAGAGTGAGGCTATGCAGCAGTGCACAGGCAGCTGCTCCGTGTTTATCATCAACAATGATCAACCAACGTACTTTAAACAACTCGGTTATAATCGTAGTCACTACCATTGAACGGAGTATTTAACGGTTTGATATTGCGTTATAAAAAGATTATATGCTTATCGTGGTTACACAGCCAAGATTATTGAATAAGCGAGTCTGTAGCATCGCCGCACGCATAAGAAGTTAGTAAGCGTGTAATGAACCATAATCGAAGAAAGAATTCCATTATATAGAGTATTTGCGTCGAAACACAGCTGCGTTTGCTATTTATTAGAAAAAGAGCAGGCGTTTTCCGGTCTTCATTTTGTTAAAAGTTTCTTTAATCTGTTGGAAGAAGCCAAAGAGAAACTTTTTTGTGGAAAATTCAGGGATAATTTTAGCTGCATTGCCTCGAGCGCCCTGCCTTGAAACTCTATCTTTCAGCCAGGATCGTCAGTCTCTTGTTGCTGCTTTGTTTCGGGAATACTCGTTCTCTGGAAAAATCACAGAGATTACACTGGATCAGGGACGATTATTACACTTGACAGTTATTTAAAGAGACTGCTGGACGTTTGAAAAGGGAAATTGAAGTAGTGTTTTGCTGTTTGGCGTAAGGTTGATAATGGCACGTGCGATTATAAGGGCAGTAGTCGTTGGACTACTAGTCATAATAGCAATCAGTATAGCAGTAGTAACACTACTACGCGTTCCAGATGCGGCACTTCTTGGGCCCAAAAGCACGTCAATGGCCTCATGGACTACGCCCAAAAGTGCCGTGTCGCAGGGATCATATTACCCCGGATCGCGGGACGTTTATTTACTTTTAGCCGCGAGCGCGTCTGCGATTTGGGAACGCGTGCCGCTGCATGTGCAGACGACGTTTAGCCGAGTGCAGCAGTTTGGTATATACTCTGATGCGCCGGGGAGTATAGGTGGAATACCAGTTATTGATGCACTGGTGAATGTGACGAAGGAGACTCTTGAATCTAATGCGATGAAGTCGTATCGGCGGCAGCAGACGATTTTGGAGGAGAATTTTAATATCGATTTTAAAGATAATCGGGCACATTTGGGTGATCCGTTGGAACTGGATAAGTGGAAACCAATTCACATGCTCGCTCATGCGTACTATAGTAATCCGCACGCAAAATGGTACGTACTCATGGACGACGATTCATACATAATCCTACCAAATCTATTTCGATGGTTGAATTCCCTGAACCCATCAGACGTACTTTACATGGGCTCACCGGCTTTAATCGGCGGCGAAGTCTTTGCCCACGGCGGATCTGGGATCATTCTCTCCAACGGCCTAGTTAAAACTGCGTTTGAGAAAAACCCAAGCATAACGAGCGAATGGGAAGCATTTACAGTCGAAAACTGCTGCGGCGATCATATTCTAGCTCATGCGTTGGCGGATATAGGGATTAAAGTGAATTATGGATCAAGTTATCCGTTTGTTAGGGATAAGTTACAAGGAGATCCACCCGCGTACGTTCGCGTTGATGGTGGATTATGGTGTCAAGAGATTGTTTCGTTCCACGATTTAAGTCCTCGAGAAATCGAGAGTTTATATACATTTGAGCGGACGTTTAATTCAGAGAAAAATCCAATTCTATATCGAGATGTGTATAAACACTTTACCATGCCGTATATTACAAACCGACGGCGCTTAAATTGGGACAACGGCTCCGATAATAAAAAATACACAGTCGAAGACTCTGAGATTGAAGAAACCGCATACTCATCTTACGAAGCGTGTAAAAAGAAGTGCGAAGAATGGGATCAATGTCTACAGTTTCGGTTTAAAGCAGATTACTGTGGTCTTGCGACAAAAGTCAGATTAGGATCGGTGCAAGATCCAGGTGATAATGATGATGATTCGTATAGTTCCGAATGGATGGTTGATCGGATTAGGGAATTGAGAAGGACGTCTGGGTGTGATGATATTGGGAATATTGAGGATGAGGAAGGCTCGCATTTTAAGGAAAAGCAAGAGACAAAGCAGGAAGGGTCTGTTGAACAAGTCCTTTAAAGCTTTAAGCTGACTTTGTATATACATTTCACAACTAATAATCTGAAGGGTTCTGGTGTTTTATTTCTTCTTGCTGTGTATGTAATATATATATATGTGTGTGTGTGTGATTTAACAATGCTGTACAATTTCAATACAAGATAACCAATCTACTCCAAAATCAATAATCCAATGAGTATACAGTATCAAGTCGAATCGATGAATAATCTTGCGTAGTCAATTATAAATGATTGAACAAGACTATTTGATATTCCAAGCGTAGGAGCAAACACAATTCCCACTAAAGACTTATTAGCAAAATCCCACATTTCAGAAAATGAAAAAGCACATACCATTTCTAATATTCATTTTATTAACCTCACTCTTTTCCACAACCTTAATCAAATACCTCGACAGACACTTGAGCAAACTAAAATTCTCAACAGGCAACTGTCGCAACAAAACATAAAGCATTTCAATACGAATATTACGATCATCGTTATCAACTGCTTCTGAAAAATCACTGCCAAGGTCGTCAAGTATTGTTCCTGGTAATTCGCGAAGATAAGATTTTAAAACACCAGCAACGGCATGTACGTCGTAAATTTTGCTTTTATCGTTAATTAAATCAACGTCGCCTGAGTTGTTAAATTGTTCTTTAAGTGACCGAACAAGCGAAGTCGACCCACTTAATCGAAAAATGCCCTCTTCTCGAATCGCGTGCTTGTAATCAAGATACTCTATACACCGATACACAACACTCGGAACTTTAACCTCTCCCTTTTGTATAAACGAAACCTGTATAGCCTGCGCCAAGGGCACACCAAACACCACAGCAGAAATCGAACTATCAATTGCTTTTAACCCACCGCAGACAATATCCCCTGAGAAATTAGGATCAGCATCGATATCGATTTCGACACCATTCGAACTTTTTAAAGGTTGATCGTCAAATTGTTTTGACACCGAAGCGCGGTACTCGTACATTGGATTGTTTTTCAACGAGTCCATATCTAGTTGTAAAAATTTCTTTGTATCGTGGTGTTTTTGTTGCTGTTGTTGTCGGAGAAGATCAGATGCTGAAAGAGTGGTGGTAGTTGGTGATGGAGACGGTTTTGAAACAGTGGTGGTGGGTTCTTGACTTGTTTCTTTCCAAAGCGATAAGATACTTCGCTTCTTTTGCCGTTTAAGGTCCTTTTCCGTAGATATACTTAAATTATCATCAGGATATAAAAAGTCTTGTGAAGAAGTAGGAACATTTAAAAACGTCGTGCGTGAAAATTGCGCAGAAACAGGCGTTCCCCCAGCAGATGACGTATTCGTACTCGCCCTCATACTTTCCGATGGACTTATACTCTCCGCAAGACTAACCATACTACCCGCATACTCATGATCGCCGTACGGAAGACCTGCTATAGACGACGGTGATCCGGAACGAGTTACGTCGATAGGAGATGGTTTGCCTATGCGAAGTTTGCGCGAGATCGGGGAGGAGAGAGAGATGCCTTTCGATGATGATTTCTTTTTCGGACTTGATGTTGAGGCTATTGAAAATTTCGCAGATGAAGAAGAAGAAAGAACTTCGTTGGGGTTAGAAGTACTAATAATACTTTGCTGATCACTAGGAACTCGTTTAATAGTATTTGAAGACAAAGGCAACGAAAACGTAGACGCAGCAGAAGAATTCAATCCTTCAGATGGAATTGAATACTCTTTTAACGCCTCAATCCATTCATCTCTCTCAATATCGGTTTCAGCACACAACACATGTTTTGAAATCGCAGTCGAATCAAGTCGTTTGCGCTCGTTGATAATAAACGCATGTCGGTATGTTTTCTCAAATTTACCATTCTCAGCGGGATCTTGTGCGTAGACATAAGAACTATCGACGCGAATAGTACCGAGTAAAGTACCACTAGGAGCGTCAAAATATAATAAATCAGGACCATCAAGCACAAAAAACCGAGCTTTCCAACCACCGAAGTTTTTCCCCCGTTTAGTAAGATAGCCTTCTTTTCTAGCAGCAGAGTCATGAAGTGATAAAGGATCAAGTATATCAGACGACAAGAAATCGCAAAATAAAATAGCAGCTTCGGTAGATAGCGACGGGATACTTGTAATCGCGGAAAAATACCCTTCAAGCATACGTTTTCTATTGTCAACTTTTGCAGGTGCAAGGCTGACGAAAAGTGATTTATCGGGCAGTCGAGGAAGTGAGAATTGTTCGAGTTCAGGACGAAGAATAAAGTCAAGTGCAGAGACGGAAGTTAGCGTTTTACTTATTTTCCACCATTCTTTATCTGCGTCGCGGTCACGCACAGATAGAATAATAATTGGATCGTCTTGAGGTTTTCCTTTTAGTTTGTGGAAATTCCGCATACGTGAGGATATTACTTGCACTGTGATTGTAGGAAGATTGTCAGGAGTTATTAATGGACCAGCTGCGGATTGTGAAGTAAGTGGTTCCGCGTCGTATAACGTTGTCGTTGCTATATTTGGAAAGACAGCAGAGGCAGGGATCATTGACGATCGATGATTTTGCGACGAAGCAGGTGACGAAGGGGGAAAGTATACAGGTGAATCCGGGGATGCAGTTACTGGTGGTCTTTCTTCATTGTCTAGTTTTGCGAGAGGATTAGGGAGTCCAAGAACGCCGAGTCCGGTGTTTGATATTGTCGAAGGCGTGGTACTAACTGCTGAACTTAGGCGGGAAGGGAAATATGATTGTCCTCTAGGTGGGAATTCGGGTTTTGTAGAAAGATGATTGTCGGTTTCGGTGAATGTGCCGATTGTGGATTCTAATGTCGGTGTTAAATCCTCTTTATTTTCGAGTTTCGAGGAGTCGTCGTCGGATTCGACGTATTCAACTGAGGATAAAGAATTTCGTTCAGCGGCGCGCTTAGTCCATTGTATAAAATCTTCATCTTGTACAGACGTTTCAAATGAGAACTCTGACTTTTGTCTTGAATGTGCGTTATTTGTAGGCTCGTCGTTTGAAGTCCAGCCAATTGCCTCTTGAACAGACTCTTCGTGAGTAGGAGGAATACTGGGACTTTCGGGTATAGTACTAACCCTCGGCGTCGTCAAATCAGCAATTGCACTATCAGTCCTCACGGGTAGGACAGGCGATGAGGAGACGACGACAGAGTCCTCATTCGCGGTATCGAAACTTGTATCGGCGCCAGAATCCGAGTTTGTAAAATTTGAGTGATCTAAAGATTCGTTAAACGCGCGAATGAGGTCAAAGGTTGTGTCGACTTCGACGTCTAGTGGTCGTGACGCAGGTGGTGTGGTTGTGGTTATTGTGGTTTGAGATGTGGAGGACGGTAAGATTCGGGATGGTGGTGGTGTTATTGGAGAATGTGATTCTGAGTCTGAGTTAGTAAATCAAATGTAATGGGACATATATCAAGGACGTACGCGTAAAGTCGACAAAGGAACTTATATCATTTAAATCACTGATATCTGCACTATCTTCCTTCTTAATTTCCGGCCGTGACTTATTCGTTTCCAGAGTATCGGATGAAGAAGTTAATGGTAAAGCTGAGATTCCCCTGAGAATATTCAGTTTCCGCTCTAGATCGTCGAGTTTAGTCTTCAACGCATTATTCTCATCAGTTAGTCTTGTAATAACGTCCTGTTGTGTTGCTATAGTTTTCTGGTATTCGTTGCATTGAAGACATGTGTATTGTATACTATCGGCCGCGCTCATGGTTGTACTTGATGGAGTGGTGGTTGTAGATGTAGAAGTCGTCATTGATGGGCTTCGGAATTGCTAATGCCAATGCCCCTATGTACTACCACAATCAGCATGCACCAATACGATCTGCAACACGATCTCTAAACACAATTGTATAATTGTAGTGTATAATTGTAAAGTAACAAAGTATAGAGTATGGAGAATTGGGAGATGACGATGACGATGACGAATCTGGAGCAGGCAAAGGGGTTCGTGACGCGTTCATGTAAAGTACGAGGAGGAATGTCTGATGGATGATGAAAGTAGATATCTTACAAGCACTTAACACTATAATACACGCCAAAAAGAAATTCAACCATAACTCTAGCAACAATAAACAAATAGCAATTAAATAGTAAGTAGTGATAATAATACATAAATCTTAAAATCCCACACCAGGAACAAAGCCACCCAAGCCCCTACCAACAGCCCTCGCGACGCCCGCACCAGGAGGAATAACGCCCATACGCGGGACATCATCATTTGGCGGTGGAGCTTCTACAGAGACCGAGACGATATTTTGGCCACGGAGGATGATGAGACCTAGTGTTCGCTTTTCTTCGACGGTTTCGGAGGTAGATGTTGTGGATGTTGTTGAGGTTGATTTGACGGATTGGCGTTTTAAAGAGGCGGAGCGGCGGGTGAGGCGGAATTCTTCGCAGTCGGCGAGGACGAGGTTCATAAACTATGCGATTGTTAGTAAACACCGCTGGTTATTGAGTAAATGAATGAGTACTTTATCAAAGGCGAGCATTTGTCCGGTGAGTTGGCGGCCATCTTCCATGACTACTCGCATGCGGTAGTTGATGAGGTCGGACTTTTGCAGATTAGCATGAGTGTATATAAAAGCAGTGAGGGTAGATACCAGTTTAGCGCGTTTAGAGGCCTGAGAGTTAGCATTGTTTTGTATAGATAGTAGAAGGGTGTTGAGAACATACCATTTTGTCAGATCCGCCTTGATAACTGTTCTTCCTATTGATGTACAGTAGAAGGAAGTAACCTTATTTGATGCACTAAACAAGACTACAGTTGTGTTATGCAGCACTGGTGCAGTTAGGCAAGAAGTAGGGCTGAGCCCTAAGTGTGACTGCTGCGCGGGGGCGGAACACAGACGCGCAGATGGGACTTTGGCTAATGCGCTTAGCTTTGACGTTCACACGGTAGAGTCCCCAGTACCAGCACAACAACAACAAAATGGTGTGTCTATTCCCTGCTGAAGAGAGATCTAGATGACGATTAGATCACGATAATGCGATAATGCGATAATACTAACGCTACTAGGCCGAGCAGACGAACCCCATGCGCGAGTTGCGCATCGAGAAGCTCACACTCAACATCTCGGTCGGCGAGTCTGGAGACAGACTGACGCGTGCCGCGAAGGTGCTTGAGCAGCTTTCTGGTCAGACGCCCGTGTACTCCAAGGCGAGATACACTGTCCGGACTTTCGGTATCCGAAGAAACGAGCGAATTGCCGTGCACGTTACCGTCCGTGGACCTAAGGTATGCAACAAATACATATACAAGACGGGTTATAGAAAGGAGATGTTAATAGATTGCATAGGCCGAGGAGATTCTCGAGCGTGGACTCAAGGTCAAGGAGTACGAGCTCCGACGAAAGAACTTTTCTGCTACGGGCAACTTTGGATTCGGTATCAGCGAGCACATTGATCTCGGAATCAAGTACGACCCGTCGATTGGAATCTACGGAATGGACTTTTACGTCTGCATGGCTCGTCCCGGAAGCCGAGTTGCTCGCCGCAAGCGCGCGTCGGCCAAGGTCGGTGCGAACCACAAGATTACTCAGGAGGACAGCATCAACTGGTTCAAGCAAAAGTACGACGCTATTGTGTTGTCGAAGTAGGGCGAAGCAATAAAAGTCTGATTGTTATGTACATTGAGAGCTATTATTATGCGTATAGAGTAATGTAGTGATGTAGCACAGTAGCACAGCTAGAGCGTACCTAGCATACAGGCTTAGTGGGCAGTTGCAGAGTGCTTACATAATCGCTTACGGCTGCCGAAAACAGGGCGCGGCTCGGGACGGACTCGGCGGGAGCGCTTAGACCGGGCGGGCCGCTGGGCCAACCAGAGGACGAAGCGCGGGCCGAGACAATTCGCTCTTTTAAAGCAAGCGGGATCCTCTTCTTTGTCTTTATAGAACAGTTTGCGCCGAAATGCTGAGAACCGCCGCGAGAACAGTTTCGCGCACCGCGCATGTCGGGAGCCGGGCAGCCACGACGCTGGCCGCGCCGTCGGACATCTTCCAGCCGCTCAAGTACGGCGGCAAGTACACGGTGACGCTGATTCCGGGCGACGGCATCGGCGCGGAGGTGTCTGAGTCCGTGAAGACGGTGTTCAAGGCCGACAACGTGCCCGTGGAGTGGGAGCAGATCGACGTCACGGGGCTGGGCAACTCGGAGGCGGGCATCCGCGAGTCGGTGCAGAGCCTGAAGAAGAACAAGGTCGGGCTCAAGGGCATCCTCTTCACGCCGGTCGAGCGCTCCGGGCACGCGTCCTTCAACGTCGCGCTGCGCCAGGAGCTCGACATCTTCGCGTCGCTCGTCCTGATCAAAAACATCCCCGGCGTCGCGACGCGCCACGCCGGCATCGACATGTGCCTCATCCGCGAAAACACCGAGGGCGAGTACTCCGGCCTCGAGCACCAGTCCGTGCCCGGCGTCGTCGAGTCGCTCAAGATCATCTCCAAGTACAAGTCCGAGCGCATCTCGCGCTTCGCCTTCGAGTTCGCGCTCAAGAACGACCGCAAGAAGGTCACCGTCGTGCACAAGGCAAACATCATGAAGCTCGCCGACGGCCTCTTCCGCCGCACCGTCCAGGACATGGGCGCGGAGTACCCGTCCATCACCACGAACGACATGATCGTCGACAACGCCTCCATGCAGGCCGTCTCCAACCCGCAGCAGTTCGACGTCCTCGTCCTGCCCAACCTCTACGGCTCCATCCTCTCCAACATCGGCGCCGGTCTCGTCGGCGGCCCCGGCCTCGTCCCCGGCTGCAACATCGGCCACGACATCGCCGTCTTCGAGCCCGGCTGCAGACACGTCGGCCTCGACATCAAGGGCCGCAACCAGGCAAACCCCTCCGCCCTCCTCCTCTCCTCCGCCATGATGCTCCGCCATCTCGGCCTCGACTCCCACGCCGACCGCATCTCCGCCGGTGTCTACGACGTCCTTGCCGAGGGTAAAGTCAGGACCCCCGACCTCAAGGGCTCTTCCACCACCTCCGAATTCACCAACGCCGTTCTCCAAAAGATGGAGGCTTACTAGTCGATCTATCCTTCTTCTTTTTCGCTTTTTTTTTGTCTTTTTGCTTACTGACGTGTCTTTTGCAGTGCATTTTGTTTCGTCTTTTGTTTTGTGTTTT
>JAJLWK010000016.1:0-53720 GCA_030570675.1 Myxozyma neglecta | reverse complement strand
TTCATTGTCACTATACTTCTTTTTCCCGTTAGTCGATGAACCTAACTTTTTCCCTTCTCGTCTTGAAAACCAATCTTCACGGTCGTTGTCATCGTAGTTTGAACCAGTATTGATTGCTGAAAATCGAGCGTTGTATCTGTGTGAACTTCCTGATGAACTTTTACTATTGCTGTAGCTATTCGTTCGGTGAAGATCTCTTGGACCTCGTGGAGCTTGAAACGACTGGTTACCGCGATGGAGATCTCTTGAAGGAGGAGCAGCTCCAGGTCTGTAAGAGCCTCTATAATTATCCTTTGCATTTCTGATGGATTCCTTCAAAGTTTTAGAGAGTTTATAGTTTTCAGGTAAAGACCGTGTACTGAACACAGATCCCTCACCAAAAGATTGCATTGGTGGCCGTGGTTCTGGACAGTCGTCCCCGTAATGCCCTTCAGCTGCACAGTTGTAACAGTACATTGTTTCTATTGGTTTTGCGTTCTTTGTTGGTGCGTACTTATAGAACCTCCATATACTTGGACATGTCTTGACGTGGTCAGTATTGCAATTTTAAAACTTCAATATAAATCTTACCTCAGGTCCATGTAAACTTGATCGACAGGTTGAGCAGTAGATATCCATTCTGGCTTCTTTACACTGGAAAGAAGAATGTCCCAATTTATTACAGTTTGAGCATCTTTTAGTCTTGGGACAATTTCTAGTCAAATGATCACCAATTTCACCACAAGCTTGACAAACGGTAACGTCACAATCAGAAGCCATATGACCTGGTTTATGACAATTTATGCAAACAAGTTCACGGCCTTCAGATTCGTTCATAAATCCGAAATAGCGACCTTCACCACGCTGATCAACTAACTCTTGCACATTTGATTCAATCGCTTCCTTTTTCTCTTTAGCTGCAGCTGCTTGTGCTTCTAATTCTCGTTTTCTTTTTCTAGAAACTGGTTTAACAAGTAAATCTGCGCGTTCAACAGGCTTTGTTGGATCAACTTCTTCCTCACTTTCAGATTCTTCAACAGGTTCTTCTTCATCACTGAATGGGTTGTCCAGAACTGTTATGCAGCCGTCGACAAGTCCTAATTGTATGAACCGTGGAGGTCGTGAAACTCCTTTTGGTAGATCGTCCTCAATGGCGACTGTATTTAATTTTGAGGCATCATTTGACTCATCTTCCGATTCATCATTTGAAACATCTATTACCTGTACACTGTCTTCAATAGGTGAACTCGCAATGTTAATGATTTCAGACTTTGGTTCTTGTTTAGAGTTTGTAGCTTTCACACTGGGAATCTTAGTGGGTAAAGCAGTGATAATTTCATCTTTGGCAGTCCCTGAAGATCCAGATACATCTTGAATCTCTTCAACTGGACTCACACTTTGATTGGGACTCGCACTTTGACTTGGACTTGCACTTTGACTTAATAGAGCCAGTTTTTTTTCTCGCCGTAGAGCCCGCTGCCTTTTTCGTTTCTCTCTCTTTTTTTGCTGCTTCGACCCATCATCAGTATTTGATCCTTCACTTTCGGTAGTTTTTATTGCTGGTGATTTAGTAGCAGTATATCTACTATCTTCTTCGCTCTCAGCAATTTCATCGTCTTCAGTTTTCCTCCTCCGTTTCCTTTGCGGCTCGTCTTCTTCGTCTGATGCGATGTCACGCTGTATTATTTTGCGAAATAAATCTACCGATTTGGATGTCGCTCGTGTAGATGGAGTTGAGGAAGTTATAACTGGTGATGAAACATCACTGTCTGAATATGCTGATGAAATTATTGAAGAGTCGAAAGCAATTGTGCTTGGAGTATTTGGTGTACTTGGTGGCGAGCTAGATTAAAAGGGTCAACATTCTGAAAGAGATTGTTGTGTTACGTAATTCGCAAAGCATACTTCTCCACGTCGCCAATCATTTTTACCCCAATTTCTCGCCGGTAGATAGATGTTGTAGACTGTAGTACTTTGTGTCTGCTGGGTTTATAGGGCCAATATCGTAAATAGTGATTGTCGTAGATTCTAACCTGACCTGACTACTCCAACTCTAATTTAAACAAATGAAACACAGAAACCAACAAGCACGTATGAATCAATAATGTCTTTAAAGAAAATAGTGGCTCAATGTTGAATTGCAGTATTTTTTTTCGTGATGAAACTGATGCGGCGGCGATGGCCAATTAAAGTTTATTTGAATCAGATGAACTTGTTCGGCGGTTGCTAGAGTAATCTACTTTGTCAAGTAAATGTTCTAGAATAAAGACACGATCCACAAAATAGTTATTATACTTTAGATAAATACGTTACAATTTATCAACCGAATTATTTATCTAGTGCTTGAGTACCAAACAATACACCTACAGTTCATTCATTGAACGAGCCTCGCGGCTGCCTTATTTTGGAGCGAAATTTAGACGCCCCGACAGGAATGACTGCACAAATTGGGTAGGTGAAGTTGGCGGCATAACAGTTCCAGCATACACTTTGCAACAAATGTTGAAAGAAAAGAGGAAAGATACATAAAACAAAACAAGCCGACAAAAAATGAGAAGATGCAGTAGACCAGTGATTTATAATGCTACAATTGTACCAAAACCGGAAATTCCCAATTAGTACTTTGCTCCCCAAACTGGCAGGTCTTAAATACGAGAAAGGCAATTTCTGGAAAAATGGTCGAGCCCGGATAAAAGTTTACTGTAGCGCTGCAAAACTTATTTGTTACTTTTTATTAACCACCAGTAATTATGAACATTCGTTTTTTTGGTATTAATAGAAGGACAATTTACTGAATAAGAATCAATTGATATAAATCAAATAAATCAACAAACGAAACGACACACAATGGCTCAACAGGACGCGCAAACCATTCTTTCAACGCCTCTGCACGGTCTTTACATCCCCTACGCTCTTATTATCATCGGTACTCTAATCGTTAAGCGGGAATGGATCTTGTATGCAATTATCTTTGCTACTACTCTTGCTGCGATGAAAATCTGGAGAGGACGTAAGTATCGGAACTATAGGCTGAAATTGCTGCTTAACAAAATCAGTTGAGCAATGTGTTAATGTTAAATAGGATCTCGAAAGATTCTTAAACCTGATGTTTTCCAGGAATTCGAGCTCAAAGAGAAGACAATTCTTTCTCACAATGTCGCAATGTTTGTCTACCTACCAATTTTTACGCTATTTGTACAACAATGATTGACTCTGCTTTTAAGGTACCGTTTTGGTTTGCCCAACCCCAACGATGTTCTTGGTCTTCCCATCGGTCAACACGTCAGTATTGCTGCGTCAATTGATGGAAAGGAGGTCATTCGTTCCTACACTCCTGCTTCCTCTGACGACGACCGTGGATTTTTTGATCTTTTGATCAAGGTACTCCCTATCATTGCAGCTTCCACGACAAAACTAACGAACTTGTCTATAGTCTTACCCTACTGGTAACATCTCCAAGTACATTGCTGGTCTCCAGATTGGCCAAACAATTCGTGTTCGTGGTCCCAAAGGCGCCATGGTCTACACTCCAGGTCTCGTTCGCTCGTTCGGTATGATTGCTGGCGGAACCGGTATCACCCCCATGCTTCAAATTATCCGCGCTGTTCTGAAGAACCCTGACGACAAGACTCAAATCTCTCTCATCTTCGCGAACGTAAACGAGGAGGATATCCTCCTCAAAGACGATCTTGACGAGTTGGCTGCAAACCACCCCAACTTCACTGTTCACTATGTTTTGAATAACCCGAAAGAAGGCTGGACCGGTGGCGTCGGCTTCGTCACTCCGGAAATGATCAAGGCTTGGTGCCCTGCTCCTGCTCCTGATATCAAGATTCTTCTTTGCGGTATGTTTCCATTGTTATTTATTCAATAGATGTTGTTTTGCAAGTACTAATTCGCTCTATACAGGTCCCCCTCCTATGGTTAGTGTCATGAAGAAAGCAACTGCTGAACTTGGCTACGACAAAGCGAGACCTGTCTCAAAGCTTGAGGATATGGTTTTCGCCTTCTAGATTTTTATTAGGAATACAGTAAATAGAGGGTTGTCTATATACAATTAGCCCTTTTATAGTGAATAAAGAGAATGCATTATTTTCTTTTGCTCCTTAATCACAAAGAGAAGACAATACTATAAATATACATGCTATTAGCATCAAAAAAAAGAGACAATCATATATACAAGTTAAGCAGAGACGAACATATTAAAAATAAAAAACATAAAAATTAAATAAACCCTTCCTAGCATTAAAATGACCTTCTGTCTTTTTTTGATCCACTACCTTCTTTACCATTCGCTACATATTAGTTTTGATTTGCTGAAGGACAGCGGAACAAAAAAAAGTAGATGGCGTAACATAATGTTCAAAGAACCCCTGCACTCTTCGCCGTTTTCCCGGAGAACAATCAAAAAGCAGATTTTAAGTCATGAAATTTAATCCTTCTTTTCAGGATTCTCGGAGCTGGGCTCGGACGATGAGCTGTTTGCCTCCTGCTCAGCCTTCTTCTTGTAAACCATCTCGAAGAGCTTAAGCGAAGCGTTCTGAACCTCGTCAGACTTGGACTTGAGAGTTTCGCTTGAAACTTCTTCTCCAGACTGGGCCTTGACGACGAGCTCACGGAGCTCAGAGATCAAAGTGCGAAGCTTGGTAGCCTCCTCCTTGTCGATCTGCTCCTCAAAGTCCTTGAGAGCAGTCTCAGTATCGTTGCAAATGCTATCAGCACGGTTGGCGGACTCGATAGACTCACGACGCTCCTTGTCCTGCTCACGGAACTTCTCAGCATCGTTAACCATGCTCTCGATCTCGGCATCAGACAAACCAGAAGAACCAGCAACAGTGATAGAAGCATCCTTGTTGGTGGCACGGTCCTGAGCACGAACGTTGATAATTCCATCAGCATCAATGTCGAAAGTAACCTCAATCTGGGGAACACCCTTAGGGGCAGGAGGGATACCGGAAAGAGTAAAGTTTCCGATGAGCTTGTTGTCGCGGACAAGTTCACGCTCACCCTGGAAAACACGGATCTCGACAGAGGTCTGGCCAGAGGCGGCAGTTGAGAAGACTTGCGACTTCTTGGTAGGAATAGTAGTGTTTCGCGAGATCAAACGGGTGAAGACTCCACCGAGGGTCTCAATTCCGAGAGAAAGAGGGGTAACGTCAAGAAGAAGAATGTCCATAACCTCACCGGAAAGAACACCACCCTGAATAGCAGCTCCCATGGCAACAGCTTCATCGGGGTTAACAGACTTAACAGGGTCCTTCTTGAAAATGCTCTTAACAGTCTCAGACACCTTAGGCATACGGGTCATACCACCGACAAGGATAACCTCATCGATCTCCGATGCAGTAAGACCGGCATCCTTGAGAGCTTTCTTAACAGGCTCAATAGTACGCTTAATCAATGGCTCAACAGTAGTCTCTAATTGAGCACGAGTAAGCTTAGAGTTAATGTGCTTAGGACCACTCGCGTCAGCAGTAATGAAAGGAAGGTTGATGTCGGTGGAGACAGTAGAAGAAAGCTCAATCTTAGCTTTCTCGGCGGCCTCACGAATACGCTGGATAGCCATTCTGTCGTTCTGGAGATCGATTCCACTATCCTTCTTGAACTGGTCAACAATTTGACGAACAAGGACGATATCGAAATCTTCACCACCAAGGTGAGTGTCACCATTAGTAGATTTGACTTCGAAAACACCTCCCTGGATTTCCAAAATAGAGATATCAAAAGTACCTCCACCAAGATCGAAAACAGCAACAACACGGTCGCTCTCCTTGTCAAGACCGTAAGCAAGAGCAGCAGCAGTAGGCTCGTTGACGACACGAAGGACGTTCAAACCACCAATTTGACCAGCATCCTATTCTGGGTTAATGACCATTCTAAATACAGCTCATCATGAAGCGAGCTTACCTTGGTAGCTTGACGCTGAGCATCGTTGAAGTAAGCAGGAACAGTAACGACAGCGTTCTTAACGGTCTTTCCGAGGTAAGCCTCGGCAGTCTCCTTCATCTTGTTGAGAATGAAACCTCCAATCTGCGATGGAGAGTACTTCTCACCACGGGCTTCAACCCAGGCGTCACCGTTGGTGTGCTTAACAATCTTGTAAGGAACTTGCTTAATATCCTTCTGGACTTCATTGTCCTCGAATCGTCGACCAATGAGACGCTTAGTGGCAAAGAGAGTGTTCTCAGGGTTGACGACAGCCTGACGCTTAGCAGGGACACCGACAAGACGCTCACCGTCAGCAGTGAAGGCAACAACAGAGGGAGTCTAAAAAATTAGCAAATAATCTCTAAATCTGCGAAATCTGATTACTTACTGTTCGCGCACCCTCGCTGTTCTCTAAAACCTTGGCGATTTTTCCTGAGAGAAAGTGTAAGTAAAACAACAGAAACGGACTATCCATATCTACGGCATACCCTCCATGACGGCAACAGCCGAGTCTAAATAACAGTTAGCTTCACATTACATAGAGACACACAGAAGGCAACATACTGGTAGTTCCCAAATCGATACCGATGACAGCACCCTGCACCTTTCCATTTGAGTTGTAACGGGCACCGAGGGTCGAGGTGAGAGGGAATCGACGGGTGGCGGCCTGTTCATTGTGTTAGCAAGAGCGAGGTAGACCGGAGCGAATATCATGTGGAACATACCGATCGAATAGAACTCCGAGCAAGTCTAGAAGCCAACATTATGTAAAAATGTGTTTATATATATAAATATATATACTGTGAAAATATGGATATATTTTCTTTTTGAGCTGCGTCGAGATGCAAACACGAAAACTGTGGACGAGTTTATGAAGGAAAGTCCGGGAAAGAAAAAATTGTGCCAAATAAATTTCGAGGCGGTGGCCGGGGCCATCGCAGTGTTACCCGGCTAAAGAATGCAATAGAAAACTACGTCACTAGCAAAGTCACGTGCGGGAAGAGAAATGCACGGATGCGGCGGGTGGAGGCGGCGGCGTCGGAAAGAAGTCGGCAGTCAGAGTTTGCTCCGAGGCGACTCGAGGGCTCGAGAAGGTTGCCGAATCAGCGGCATCGCAGCAAACAACGACCACGTATCGTTTGTGTATTTCTCTATTGAGCAACACTGTAGGCAATAAAGTTCTGTTGCTTTTAACTGCATCAATTACGCTTTTTTCGTGAGGTTGCTCCGGGTCAGTGGTGCTCTAAACCTGCCGAGAACAAAGATGTGTGCAGTGTATCACTGCAACACGGGCTTACGATGATTCTCCACGCATCTCATCAGCCCTTCCTGCCAATACGTATTCAAAGCGGTATTACTCCATTTATTCTTTTATTAGTGTCTTCAAGGTTACTTCTTGGAACGATATCATGTTTTTCCAATCACGTTTGAAATACACATCAGAAAATTAAGCATTCTATTTCGAAATTAGCTTGTCTACGAGCGCTCATTAGATCTTCATTTGAAAATTGCATAGAACCCCGACAGCTGATTTACCCTCAAATTACCGCAATGTCTGAATTTATTCACAGTCCAGCCCAAGATCGCTCTCGAGCACCCGACTTTCCTCGGATACCTGTATCAGTCCCCTTTACAAGCCCGCCTGCAGCCGATTGGCAATATGAAAGCAGACGTCTTGCACAACAAATATATCCACAGCTATTTCTAGGACCGATGTCTGTTGCCAGAAACGAAGCCTTTTTGACTCAAAACAATATTAAATTACTACTGAGTGTCACAAGTCCTCGCACTTGGCAAATAATGAAAGATCGGTTTACGACCATTATTCCATCTCAAGCATTACCAATCAGTTCACCGGCTGATCTGGTAAGAACATTTCCAAAAACAAAGGCAATAATTGATGCTACAACCGAAAAAGGAGGATCTGTTTTTGTGTTTTGTGAAACTGGAAATGAAATTAGCGCTGCCGTGGCGGCTGCTTATATTATGGAGACCGAAGGGTATATAGAATCTGCTGTGCTAAAACATACTGTTCTGACGACTTTAGATGTAATATGATTCCAGCGATTCAAGCTGTGCAATCACAAAGATTTTCTGTTGCTTTAAGTGATGAAATGCGGTATCAGGTCAGTAGTCCAGTCTGTCGTTCATTGATTAGATCATTAACGTCTTTATAGCTTCGTGTATGCATTCTCACCAAGTCTGTAATTATATATGTTAACATATGATAGACCTACGAATCATTATGTGCGGCGCGCCGAGAGGTCTTAGCAATGCCTAATGCAGCGGTTAGTGGAGCTCCGCAACGAAGAACTCTGGATGATCTTTACGGGGATGAAGAGTCGTAAGTCTACAGTATTGGCTTTTTTTTTGATTAACTAAAAATACTAGATCTCTACGACGAGAAGGGGCAGCTCCATTCAATGATATTAATTTGTCAAACTGAGTACTGGTTCCAACTGTTTCTTATCAGCTATACTTCGATTTTCACAGGTGAGCTGATCTGGGCTACGATGGACTTCAAGAAATGATAGAAGGTTTATGATTTTTCCCTTCAAAAGTTTGGTTTCATGCACCAGGTAGCTTCTACTGGGTTGGTGATTGTGCACTTAATGATTATTGAAATCCGTTTCAGCTGATCATGGTCTTATATTGAAACCAAGGAACTGAAGATGATTAGACTCATGCTAGCTTGAAGATTCGATTATGATTATGAAACGGTTTACGCTATTATTGAATTTATTTTTGATAATACATTTAATAATACTTACATTGCTTCAATTCTGACAGCTTTAAGTATTTTAGAGTGCACGATTGAGAACAGGAGGTTAAACGCCGATTCTACAATTTCATAAATACAGAGTAATGTGAGGTATCAGCAGCATTAACACAGTTTTGTACATTTTTCAACCGTTGTCACTGCTTAGATTTATCTCCTGAATATGCTCCTTCTGTTTTCTTAATTTTCATCAACGAAAGTGATCCTTCAAATCGTGAAACTTGCAAGCTGGGATGCTAAACCTAGGTTTTTCTAATAATCGAAAATGACTCAATCTATGCTCATTTTTCCGCACATTTTTTTCTGAATTGGCCATTGTATTTGAGATTTGAAGAGGATTTATTGTTCTTTACGATGTGCATATACTTTTCAGCCAGTTTTAGAGTAGTGAACTGCAACACTTTGAAGTCTTGCCGCAATAGTACCAAATTCTATTTTGTGACTTAGGTAGCTGGAGATTATGCTAATTCACGTGCGAGCTTTCAAAACATAAATTTATCTGGACACATTTCTATATAGTTTTACTCGATGGTTGTTCTTTGTAGGTTATCTTATAACCTAGCAGCTGATACCTATAATGTAATAAATCACCTCAATCTAGGCATAACGAACCATTTAACAAATTGTGAGCTCATATCAGTTCCACTTACATTTGGTGATTTATATTAGAATAATTATGAAACGACCTCGCTTTATAGTTTTGAATCACTTCGGGCACATATAGAAGCTCTGCCAGCTTTAAGGCGAGCTCCCGTCTAGCTGGATGTGAAAATATAGAATCAGAAAACGAAATTTCTTTTAGCTGGTCCCAATGATTAGTTTGATCTCAGAAACGCAGGATGAGTCGTGGCTGGAGTCTGTAATATTTAAGTTTTCTTTCTTCTTCGTTACTGTAATGACCGGGTCATAAATATATATCTACTCTGCGGCGCCTTAAGCATTATGCACATTTAGAAAGATATTCACTATTGGTGGTTACTGTAATTATTGTTATGCTTCGCGCGATTTCAGATCAGTATTGAATCACGGATTGTCATTTACATATTAGGCTAGAAGCCAACTCTAATCAACAACTCCAACCACAAAAAATGAAAGAAGACATGATAAAACAACAAGTATACTAAAGAAACTTTAGCAGGAAGAATTTTGTGATTAGGTAGGGGTAGTCTTCTTATTGTTGAGCTTGACTCGAAAGTATGTTGAGACGCTCATTTAGAGGTGATGCAGTCGTAGTTAGGACCAGTCTCGGCTATGAAATTTTTAGCTTTGTGCTCGCACAATGTCATATAGCAAATGACTTACTGGAGGTCTTGATCACGATAGTGTTAGATTCCATTTTGACTAATTTTTGGTAAAGATAAAAACGTATGGGAATCTATTCAGTTATTTATATATTGCACAGATCAAAAAATTAAAATTTGCGATTCATTAGTAGGGGAAGAACAACACGAAATCATCAACTTTCTAACAATTGAAGTCAATAGCTGGATAACAAAAATAAAACTGTACCACACAAGTCTCGGCAGCCAAGCTGACTATTTAGTTTATTTTAAAATGTCATATACGATAAATGACTGAACAATTAATAAAATTGATGGTCAGATACTGTTTATTTAACATAACCACCAGCTATAACAATTGAGCTTTCTTTATTGCTTTTTCTATTGTCATTGAAAACCAGCTTTTAAATTAATTTTTAACTTTACTATCAGAATGCAGAAAAATTAGTAATTCAATAAAGATAGCAATATCTAAATTCTAATCACAGTTTGCTCAAAAACCTACCAAAACCAGCGACGATACTCAATTCCACAAGTTCAAAATTTCTGGCTTCACTAATTTTATTAAGAAAATTTAACAAATCGCCTGAAATCCACAACAATATTAATTGAATAGCGGAGAATGTAACTGTGGCATACTAGTCTCGGCGCTAAAGTTGACTCGCCTTATACAACAGTCAGAATTTGAAATATAGTAGTTATACGATGCTCGCTTTAGAAAATATTAAACTATCATTAAATGAATTTAAAACAGATAGTAAGTAAGCCTTTTGTTTAATAGTAACAAGTTTTTAGTAAGATTACCAGATTTTTATTGAAGTTTAAATTTTACAGTATTCGACGCTATTTTCAGATAATTAATCATGTTAAAGACAGGATTCTAGTATTTTATATGAGTCAATCTAATTTGTCAAGTAGTGTTTATTATTATCCTAGTAAAACTAAGGTAGCTTCCACACACCCTAATTGCGCGATAAATATAGCATTAAGTTGACAAAGTGGTAAACATTGTAATTAAGTTGAAAGAATTAGGAGTAGATTGTATTTTGTGTGGTTACAATAACCAATGATGTAATTCGGCTTTGTGATCTCAAATACCCTCTCTCAGCAAGCGTGCTCAAAGAATATAAGGCTGAATGAAAAACTAATGTCTCTGAACTTTCTATGGCAACAGGTAAAATGCCGTTACTTAGAAGACTGGAAATATGACTGGCAAGGTGGAAACAATCATAGGAGATTTTATTTGGATTCCCCATGGCTATTTTGGAAGCTACCTGCATCAAATTACACAACACTCAGATAATCCAATTTCTGCAAATTGCTGGTGTGGCCATGGAATTCAAGATCCAAATCACCTCATTCTGAACTGCCCACTGATTGCTAATGAACATGCTCTTATTCTTCAAAGCTTATCAAGACACAAATATAACATACATCATCTACTATGGACAAGAACAGGCTTACAAGTTCTAGCTAGATTAATAGAGAAAACAGGTATAGGTACACAAAGTTGGTATTAACTTAAAACGTCAGTGACTACTGCAAAGACAGCACTGGAACTGGAAGTGAATGAATACGTTAACAGGCAAAAGAAACTAAAAGTAATGAAAATTCATGGACGATGCGCTAGCCGGCTTTTGCAACAGAAATTAAAGATGAATGAACAATAATGGAAAAGAGACAAAAAAATAAGCGAAAGTAACTTACGAGTTTAACAATATACACGTGCATTTTGTTTTACTTTTGCTTTGTTTTGTTACATGATCAGTCTCTGAGTGTGGTATATGTGATGGAAAAATCTATAGGAGACTAACTAGATGCTTTGTAAATGTCATACCATTAGATGAATACATTTTGATTATAATAATGATAATAATTATTACTATCATAATCTAGTATAACTAAGGTAACTACCACACACTTTAATTGCGCCATAAATATAGTATTAGACTAGTTGACAATGACCGGCGGTGTATTATTTTATTTTAGAAAGTTTTAATATCAAATAAACTTAACGGTTTTCAGCCGTATTTTTAAGGAGAACTACCGAGCTTAGTAATACTCTTTTATCTCTCTGTTCTTCTCAATTGATCGTTTATGGAAGCTACGTTGACCATGTATTAAATTGATTTCACAGATTTAAATATAATTTGTCAAAACACTTTATTAATTTTCAAGCTGTTCTCTTTTTATTAATAACAAACATTTGACAAATTGCTTTTAAGGCAATTTTACAAACAACCCTCCAACTTATCCTATCAAACAATACTCATCCTATCAAACAATACTGAACACTCAAAAACATTTGACTGAATTTTTGCCCAATAACGCCTGATGGTAGAAATGTAGGTCTTTTAGAGGATGATGCAGTCATAGTTAGGGCCAGACTCAGCTACATTACAAAAAAACTGTTAACATTCTGCTGATAAAGCGCTGGGTATAAAAAGGAGAGACGTTTGATTATGTTTGATGACGATGATAAAAAAAAGTTGGAGGTGGTTCTATCGGTAGCTTATGTATTCTCTGTAGTGAGAGATCATGTGAAGATAAGTCAATAGGGGAAGAACAATAGGGAATGACTGCCTAACGAACAATACTTCCTAAAAAACAAAAAACTCACAACTTAATACTTTAGTTGCGCTACAATTACAGTTTTTAAATATTATAATCGATTTCAAACTATTTGACTAAGATAAAGCAACACGTCTTTTTATGCGTAAATCCAATTTTTTTGCTACTGAAAAGCTTAATTATTCTTAAATATACCATGCAAAATGTACGGCTGCTTAAGATAAAAAAAAAATAAAAAAAACTTGTCTAGTTTTGTAATAACTCTCAAATTGACGTTAGCGTATACCACGTAAGCTTAAAATTTGATGAATTTTCAAACGTATTTATCGAAATCTGAAAATAAACTGTATAGCTTAAGACTACCACTTGACTTCCAGTAGTAACAAAAAAAAGACAAATCAAGTTTTAAACATGTCCACAAATAACCTGTTGTCTTAAAATATCAAGCTAATCTCAAACTCAATTTCCAACATAAGAAAGCAGTTATGTTGTTGAATTTAACTTGATGTTATGAGGAGTAGGCCATTTAGAGGATGATGAAGTCATAGTTGGGGCCAGTCTCGGCTAAACAAATAAAACGTTAATGATCTACTAAATAAAAACATAGATAGAGAGACATGCCGGAGGTTTTGACGACGACAGTAGTAGATTCCATTTTTATTTTGATATCTGATGATGATAGAAAAAGAACTGGCGCGGACTCTTAGAATAGTTTATATAATTCTCTAAATGTAAAACGGTTTATGAAGGTGGTCAATTAGGGGAGGAACAATATAAGCTACTTTGACAAATGAACAGTACCAATTGATCAATTAAAGACCAATCCGACGACACTAGTCTCTGCGCTAAATAAACCTGTCAATTTTATTTCAATCTACAAAAACAGTATTAAATATCCAAAATTATCTATTACAACAGAAGCAAAAAGCAGGAATTTCTGTTCTTCAGATATTAAAATCTATTCTGCACAATTGCTTGATTAGTGATAGTTTTCTTTTTTCCTACGGTAAGCTGAAAGCTTTAATTCAAATCTTGCAGCTTTATACCTATCTGTGCTTCGTAAAAGTCATACCTTTTGGTGAGTACATTAATGATTATAATTATAAAATCAATAAGTCTCTATTTATTTGGTAAGAGTTGTTTTTTTTTTACGTTGATTTGATTTGTAAACGCATTTTTATTAGCATTTTTCAACAAAATACCAATTTTCCAACCATTATTTCGGCTTTAATGCAATCAACTCGTTGACAAATCATTCTTAAGAAATTTTCAAAACGAACATCTAATCGATCAAACTATTCATATCTATCACCAAATATATGTATTTGCAGTCGATAAATAAAGCTTAATGAAAGAGATATTTGGTAATTTAGAGAATGATGCAGTCATAGTTTGGGCCAGACTCGGCTGTATAGAAATTAGAATTGTAGACCCAATTTAGGAAAATCAATTAACTTACCGGAGGCTTTGACGACGACGGTAGTAGATTCCATTTTGATTGACATTTGATGAGGATGGAGAAAAAACAGAAATAGTTCTACAAGCAGCTTATATATTTTCTGTGTAGAAAAATTTTAGAAAAGATAAGCTAATAGGGGAAGAACAATAGAATCTACGCGTCTTATCAACAATACTAACTACACAATGAAAGAAAGCTCACGACTAAGCTCTAGTTCTATTACTAAAAAGTTATTACGTCTTCTAGTACACCTAACAGCTATAACATAGCAATATATCTAATGCAAAAAAATATGAATATAAAATAATGACCCCAGCTATTGATAGATATCAGTAACATGGTTCGAGATTGACTACCAAGCTGAGTAAACCGTTACAATTCTCTAGTTTTCAAATCAATCCGCCGCTGACTGATATCAGCCGCCAACTGATAAAGTACCGTTTAACATAAACTACGCATTCTACATATTTAACTCTTAGAAAATGAATTGTCACAATATTTTTATTGACATCTTCAGGTAAAGAATATAGCTCTAAAACCATCATCTTCCTTCCAACATGGCAAAAATTTTAACAAATCGGTTTTCTAAAGCATTTTCACTAATAACCATCAATCAAAGCACACATCAAGCCAATCCCACTTTCAACTCCTACTTAAAAAAAGTCGTCATATCAGGTCGAGTTTATTCTTGAAGTGACGTGGAATAGGCCTTTTAGAGAATGATGCAGTCATAGTTGGGGCCAGATTCGGCTAGGAAAATATAAAGTTAGAAATTTCTATCTTAAAATGAAAAAATAATTTGCTAGTGCTTACCGGAGGTTTTGGCGACGACGGTAGTAGATTCCATTTTTAACTGATATCTGATGATGATGGTAAAAACATTCAAAGGGAGATTCAAAGGTGGTTTATATATTGTAATCTTGGAGATTTGGAATTTGTAATAATAGATAGGGGTAGAACAATACAAAGTTTTTGAACAATACCAACTGTACAATCAAAGACAAATTAGACTGACTACACTAGTCTAGGCACTAAAGTATAACTTATCTTTTTATACTTATGATACTGGATACGATATTACATCAAATTATGGCTTTATGTAGTTTTCTAGTTCAAGCTATAACCAAAGTCTCCTCGCAAGGAGTCATTAAAATTTTATCTATAGGATTACCAAATTCAGTAATGCAATTTCCAATCTTACATTGAAAAAAATGGTAAATCAGATTCGACTTGCTTTACTTTTTTTTACATGAGAACAATTTAAAGAGTGCTTTTAGATAAAGTTCAGTATAATTTTAATTTGCCAAATATGTTTATTAATATCCTCAGTAAAATCTCCCTCCACTAACTACTATTTCACTTTGAACGCAATCAACACATTGACAAAACCTTTTCTATGCATGTCCGTAACCCCATCAAGTTAAAAACACATCACAACTGCATTTCTAAAGTTGCAGTATTGTTGAAATGAATAAAAACCCGACGGTTAGTGTAAGTGTAGTTATTTAGAGGATAATGCAGTCGTAGTTGGGGCCAGACTCGGCTATAAATACACAATCAGCATTTTTCAAGTAATAAAGAGCGTAGAACGACCTACCAAAGGTTTTGACGACGACAGTAGTAGATTCCATTTTAGAGTGATATCTGATGATGATGAGAAAGAAATTTCTAGAGAAATTTGGAGGTTGTTTAAATAGTTTTGTGTTTGAGGATTTAACTTTGTAGATATAAGTCAATAGGGAAAGAACAAAATAAAGCATTTGACTCTTGAACAATATTAATCAAACAATCAAAGACAATTTATACTAGTCTCGGCGTTAAAATTGACTTTCTGACCTGTCTTTCAAGATTCAGACTACGAAACATTAAGATTAAAAAAGTTAATAGCTATTTTATAGAGTGAGTTCGATGATTAAGCATTTTAGTTTAGGTAATTATGAAAGAAAGGTTCTCTACGAAGTTGCCAAATTGGAATTGCTACTTTTGAATTTTGCTGTCAAAGGTATAAATTAAAGATGAGATATGTTAAGTGTGTCACTTGTCTTTCTATCAGTAGACAAGTAGTTTAAACATTTACTTTTTCAACCTACAGTAAATAATTGCCTTGATTTGCCAAGTATGTCTATTAACATCTCAAGTAAATTTCCCATTCCACCACCTGGTATTTCACTTCAAACGTAACCAACACATCAACAAATTTGTCTTAAAGCATCTTTCCAATAACAATTTTCTCTATTAATCCCATCAAGCTGATACCAACTCTACTTCCAAAATCGCAGCATCATTGAAGTGAATTACAAAAAACCCGATTGTAGAAAAAAAAAGTGAAGCTATTTAAAGAATAATGCAATCATAGTTAGGTCCAGACTCGGCTAAATAAAATAAAGTGTTAATAATCTATCTGGTAAAAATATTGGTGTAAAGGAGGCATACCGGAGGTTTTAACGACGACGGCAGTAGATTCCATTATTAATTGATATCTGATGATGATGATGAAGAAAGAGAAAAATAAAAGAAATGTAGAAGCTGTTTATATATTTTACATTAACGGGGTGTTACGGTGCGGAGGGGATAGGGGGAACAATATGATTCTTCACGAGTTGAACAATAGTAATGAACAATAGAATAGCGGGAGACTATAGTCTTAGGCTCTCGGCCCCAAACAAGGAAAAAAAAACTAAACTCATTTATTTACTTATTTACAATAAATGTATATCTGCAAATTGATATTCTGTGGAATTGTAAATACGGATTTTAATGAGTACCATGTAAAATCAAAAGATTAATATCGAGACGGTACACATACACAACTTTTAGTCTAAAACTGTTTTTCTAACAAAATGAAACTACATATAGAAACATTTGTGTTTATTTGGCGTTAAGAAGGTTGCAGAATAAGCATAGTAAATCTGTTATTTCAGTGCCCATGAAACTTGTCGGCCATCAACCAAGTACGGTACCAATACCAATACCAATGTACACTATGCATAAACAGAATCATTTTTAAAAGTGACTAAATTGTGGGTCTGTGTTAAACAATGTGAGAAAAGTATTCTGAATTAAATAATTATGAAGTGCTGCGCAAGAACTATAATTGAACCACTCCAATACAAAATAGATATTGGTATTGATCGGAGTTTGCTGTACTATTTCTATTATACTTACCTAAGGTATGACATTCACAAAACATCTAGTAAATCTCTGTAAATTATTCCATCACACTCACATACTAATAATTTAAGAAAAGCAAAGCAAAAAATAAAGCCATTAATACAAACTGCCATTCTTGCTGTTCATTAGTACACGTTCTTTAACATTTGGTTTTTTAAGGTGCTTTATTTTCTTTAAAGCTTTGTAAAACTGATTATTCAAAATTGTGCATTTACATGCCAATCAACAACTTCTGGAATACAGTAAAAGAAATTAGAAAACTTCTATAATAAGAAGTCGTTATTTTACAGTTGATTCTGTTTACAGGACAATAATTTGCACATTTAAAAGTATATGTGACTGCCATGGCTTAGATATTGGGCTTGAAAAGGTGAAGGAGTTTTCACACGCACATCCACTACTTGCAAATAAAGATTAATGCTGTATTCAAACCTGTTGGTGAGTAAGTGAATCTCAATACGCTTGCCGACTGAGGAACCCGCAGTAGAAGATTGATCTTTTATCAACATTATCCAGTATAAGAAAATCCATTGCTTCTACTTTCAAGTATACTAAAAAATATGTTGTGTGGAGATTAAATGTATTTTGTGCGTTTGTGTAGAATAAGTTGCGTTATGGCCAGCCTTTTAGTCTATGGCAGATATAATCAAGAAGATCGATAGCATATCTTTTTATCTACTGCGACGCTTGTAGCAAAATCCTTTGCGCTCAAATGTACGACGAGAACGCTCATGAGAGAATCAGTTGCTGCTACTTGAAGACTTTATATAAGTATAACTAAAGATGTCTTGAACGATCAGAATCATAAACAAAGTTCAAGTTTGACAAGAAATATACAATAAGCACAATTGTCAATTAAACAAACTAAACGTTACAAACAACATAATAGATCAAAATTAAGTCTATAAATGACAACGTCGTGAACGTAAAGATCGAAAAGATCGAAAAGACGTAAAGAATCAAAATAATTGCTGCTGATGATGATGAGCCACTAAACTTAAAACCCAAGCTTCTTTTAAAGATCTAGATAGCATTAATAAATCCTCAATAGCTCGTACCTAGAAAATATTAACAAGAAAGTCATATATTTAAATTTCCATAGTTAGAATAAATGGAAAGGAGACACACCATGGTAGCGGAATGGGCTTCAATAAGATACGTCTCTGCAGCAGTTGTAGGGAGATCCTTGGCTTTGACGGGGGATAAATGGACTATTTCATGGTACTCAGCGAGGACTTGATTTGTAGCTTCATTGATGCGTTCTATACAAAGAGAGTTTGTTAGTCTCTTGAAAAAGAAATATATGAAGCTGTGAGAGACAGACGGTTGAGGGAGAGGGCGCGCTGGGAGTGGGCCATGCGAGAAGAAGAGGGAAGAGAGTGCGGCGGTGGAAGGATTCAGCACGCGAGAGTATGTCGAGTCAAAGCGGAATCAAAGGTGCGTATTGCAATTGGGCTGTATGATGATGTATTAACGATATAGCCTCTGCGGAGTTGCTTTTACGGGTTCGGGAGTTTACAGAAGACGTGGAGAAGCGGTCGCTGTTGATTCGGATTGCGAATGAAGTATTGGAAGCCAGTGCAGAGTACGCCGCGAAAAGCGACTACTACAACGACTTGGGTCGCGTGGGAAACGATCTGAGTGATAACGAGCCGGTTTATGTGCTGCATAGATCTGACGACGCGGGAAAGCTGTCGCTGATTACGTATATTCCGGATAATGCGCCAGTTCGCGCAAAGATGCTGTACGCGGCGACGAGGAACACGCTTGCGCGGGAGTTGGGCGCGGATAGAGTGCACGCGCTGTACTTTGCGAGCGAGAGAAGCGAGGTGAGCGCGGAGGGACTGAAGAAGATGGTGGAGCATGATGCGGGGAGTGTGCCGCTGACGGAGGAAGAGCGGGCGCTGCGGTCGGTGGTGGAGGTCGAGGCCAGGGAGGGCTTTGCGGGAGTTTCTACGAGACGCGCGCATGCGTCGGGAGTGAGTATGCCGCTGTCCGAGGACGCGGAAAAGGCGCTGGCCGGGTTGCGAGCAGCAGAGGCGGCGGTGCTTGTGATTGTCGGCGAGAGTGTCGAGTTGGCGCAGAAGAAGACGGCGCTGCCGGCCGACGAGCTGGGCAGCGTGATTGCGCACGACGCGCCGCGGTATACGTTCTACGTGTTTGAGTCTGGCGACGAGGACGCGCTGGTGTTTATCTATACGTGTCCTTCTGCGTCGCGCATCAGAGACCGCATGCTGTATGCGTCCTGCCGCGCGTCTGTTGTTGCTGCTGCCGAGGCGGCTGCGGGCCGTGCTATTGCGCACAAGGTACTATCGCCACTATTGCTACTGCTACGAAATGTACTGACAGGATTAGATTGAAGCGAGCAGCGCGGAGGAGATCACCAAAGAGTCGCTGCAGGCCGCCCTGCGCCCGCGAAGTGCGCCGACAAGGCAGGCGTTTGCACGTCCGCGTGCGCCGGGCCGACGTCGCGTGTAGACGAGAGAATAGATAGGAGAGTATGCTGTAGACGAGAGAATAGATACAGGGAGTATGACTGTAAACATGGAACAGATAGATATAGGAGAGTATGAATGCGAACGAGAAATGACGTAAGACGGTGCGTAGCCCGAACCCTCGAAGATGAGGCTTCTGAGCGACATCATCGACATCAACAACAACAACAACAACGCACAACGAATGAAGTGGCCCGCGAAGCAGGCGAGTCGCGCTGCGGATGCTGCTGAGACGGACGACGCAGCCGACGACGACGCGCAGACGCTGGTGGCCGACGGCGACGCAGACGGCGACGACGACGCGGTCGCTGATTTCGCGGTGAGCGTCGGCGAGAAGCACCGAGTCGTCCACCGCGCGGTTCTTCGCGACGCGGTCCTGAGCCTGTACCGCAAAGACGAGCACGAGCAGGAGCAGCCGGTCTACTGCGCGCGCGAACGGCACCCGGGCCTCGTCGTCGACGGCGCGGGCACAGTCGTCGCGGCCGAGTCTGTCGCGGCCGTCGTTCACGAGCTTCTTCGCGGTCCGGACGCGGTCTTTGCGGCCGACGCGCTGCTGCTGCTGCCGCTTTGGACGCGTCGAGTGCGCACTGTTTACGCGCTTATTCTGCGTCTTGTCGTGGCTTTAGACGGCGACGGCGACGGCGACGACACGCTCTCTGAACGCGTCGCGATGGTCCTCCAACTCACCGTCGACCGGCTCGCGTCGTTTCTGCTCGACGACGACGTCTTTGCGCTGCTGCTGAAGCTGCTCGACCACGCTGCTCCGCGCAAGGTGCCTTTGCTGAAGCTCGCTCTGCTCGAAAAGCGCTCGCTGCTCGACGCCGTCCTCCGCAGCGCGCCGTCGCCGCCGTCGTCGCAGTCGCCCGCGCAGCAGCAGCTCTCCGTCGACAGCTTCATGGCGCTCGACATCGACCTCTTTGCCGCCCAGATCCACGTCTTTCACCTCCGCGTCTTTCGCTTCTGGTCGCCGGTGTCGGACCTCTCTTTGCTGCTCGCCCAGACGCACGCCTCTGCGCCCGGCCGCAGAAACCCACTGCTTTCCTCCTACTCGCGCCCGCACTTTCTCGCCGCTGCCATGATCTCTCATCTCTTTCCGTCGTCGTCCTCGTCTTCGTCGTCCTCGTCCTCAACCAACCCCATCGCACGCGCAAACATCCTCGCCCGCTGGATCGCTCTCGGCAACGCCCTCAAACAGCGCGGCGACATGGTCGCATGGCTCGCCATCGCCTCCTTAGTCTGCTCGCCGCCTATCGCCCGACTCCGCGAAATGTGGGCTCTCGTCCCGCCCGAACTCACAAACATCATCGCGCGTGCATGGGCTCCCGTCATCATCGACCTCGAACGCCGTTCTTTGGCCTCTGATTCATCAAAACCCGACAGCTCCCACATCTTGACGCCAGACGGCATCGGTCAAACTTACCGTAAAGAAAGCGTCGTCCCCTATTTCGGCGACATCGCCGTCCACTTTAATCACCGTCTTTCTCTTCTCAATAAGGTCTCTACCTCATACTCTCTACTTGTACACTCTAACATCCTCAGTCTTCAATCCACATCGCTGCCTCTCGCCACGAACTATCTCTCGTCAAAAAATCAATCGACAGATGGTCCTCCTTCTACGACTCCGTCCACAACCTCGAAAACCTCCCTCCCCTCGAACCTGCCATCCCCTCAATCCAGCAACTCCTCTACTCTTTATACTCCCACCATCAACAATCTCCCCCTATCTCTGCCACCACTCTTATGCAACTTTCCCTTCTCTCTGAACCAGTCACTACCTACGCTCAACAATATGCGTCGCAAAAACTGCCTCTATGCAACGGTTCTTATTCTCCTATTCTCTTCACCGAAGTCCTTTCTTCTTATAAGCTATTCGCCCAAAAAGACCTTTTACAAGCCGGCGGTCTCTTCAACCATAAAAAACCCTCAACCTCCTCTCTACGTTCAAAAGCATCTGTCGAGCAGCAAGCACACCAACAACAACCTGAACACCTACTCCGTCGCGCATCTTCTTTCCCCCCTTTACGTGCCAACATCTACATCACTGGCTTCACCGACCTTGACGCAACTTCACGTACTCGCGCCGCTGCTTTTCCCACAAAAAACCTTCTCGTGCGAGCTGTTCGCGACGTTCTCAATCTCGGCGTTAATCTATATCATGTACGCGACGGTCTTGTTTTGAAATCGTTTAAAGACGATAGAATATCAAGCGTCATAATTGAAAATCCTTCAAAGCGAATCAGTTCTGGTTCTCGTCGTTTATCCGCTCAATTCCAACCTTCAACTAACGACATTCCCGAATACACTTCTGCCTCAATAAGCGTTGTTGCAAAAGCTGCCACATTCGAAAGACTTGTTGATATCCTCGTTCTCGGCGTCGAAGATTTCAGTGCCCTTGTAAGCGAAGATGATTTACCTAATCTCAAGCGTTTCGGAATGGCTGCATTATTAAACATGGACATGGACGTTTACAGTGCTACATTTCTCGCTACTTATAAAAACTTTGCCGCGCCTGGTGTATTATTAAATGCACTTCGTCGAAGATTTTTAGGTGCAAAAGGTGCTTCAATCTCTCTTGCTAATAGTTCTTCTGTTGATTTTTTCCCGGAATGGGATCGAATTGTTACTCCAGAAGATATTATCGACAATGTTGCTGTTGCAAAAATATTAATCGGTGTTCTTGAAGCTTGTAATATTTGGACCACTGATTATTTCGCTGATTTATTAAATGAAGTCAACCTTCGCGAGAATTTTACTGATTTTCTACTCGTCGTTGATAAAGAAGCTTTAGAGTGGAAATTATCAACAACCGATGAACGATTAAAAGCCTACGCCGATACAATCGATGGACTTTTACGAAAACTGCGAAAAACTCTATTAAAAAAATCATTCCGTCCATTAGATTTTTCTCCATGGCCATATGTTCCAATTTCTACTCCTGGAACTACATTAACCTTTCCCGATTTTTCCTCCGACGATAGTCTGAACTCGTTTTGCGATGCAATCGATGACGTTGTCAGCCTTGTTTTTAAACAAATAAAGCTCTCCGATTGGCTTTCCGTTTATGAAGTATTTGCTTCGCAAACTATTGATCCTTTAAAAATGTTTTCAGCAAGGAATTTAAATATCGTTGGCGACGATGAAGTTATGATTCAAGATATTTACAGTTTTTGCGCTACTCTTCACAGTTTTCGAAATGACGAATTAATGGTCTCCTTACTTCCTAAACCTATAAAAAAACTCTACGCATTTCGAATGAACCTCGTTTCCTGGCTTACAATGCACATTTCCGATCCGAGTATAAAACGCACGACGCGCGTAAAACGGATAAAGACTTTACTACATATAATCGCACTTTGTCGTCGCCGTATGAGTATAGTTGATTTCGGAGGACAATCCGATTCCGGTGAAGGAGAAATTATCGTACCCTCACTCATTGAAGCTGCTGTTGGTGCAGCGTTAGTTCGACCGGAGAGTAGAGCATATACAGCCTCATGGATCCAAGCAGCGCGGGAAATTACGAATTCTGATATTACTGCTATAAACACACTTGAAGAGATAATTCCAAGTTTTGCACCTGTTGCTGATGAGAATTTAAATCGCTATTCAAATGCTTCGATTGTTGATTCTGTTGAACCTTTAACACCTTGTATGGGATGGATTTTTGAACGGATTTTCGAAATTGTCTGTTTTGTACCAAATATGTCGATTGAAAATTCGACCATGATTAATTTCGATAAACAGCGGTATATTTACAATTTTCTAAGTAACGTTGTTGACTTGAAACCTTCAAGAATGAGTGGGCATATGATTCAAGAAACACCTATTGCAGCATTACTGACATCAGATTTATCATCCGGTGTTCGATTTGATAAAAAGCATATTAAAGAAACTGCGTTAAAAGAACTTAAAGAATCAAAGTTATCGTCGAAAACTGCAAAACCATTTCATGCTTTGATTATTCTGGAACATGAAAAAGTTAAACGCGACGTTAAACAACGGGAGTTACTTGATCGATTATCTAGAGAACATGCGCGTGTGAATTCGTCTTTTTCAAGTGCTTCGTCTTTGTCGTCGTCGTCGGCTTCGATAAGATCAAAGTCTTTATTATCGTCGTCACCGGGATTACATGATCGAAAGTCAAAACATCGGTTAGGTGGATTACTTCGTGCTGTTCGACCTATTTCAATGGCATTTTCAAATTCTTCTACATCTTCAGATCGCAGTATTAACATCCCTGAAACTGAACATACCTCATCACAAATCCAACACCACCAACCGTCATCTTTATCTTTGTCAACAGATGCAGACGGTATTCAACCAGATATCATAATCCATCTCTCAAACGCACTCGCAACTTCTTTACCTTCTCCCCCACCTTCATTCCGAATTTTAACAGACGACGGCACTGAATACATTTTCTACACAAATTCTATCGATGAATGTGATCGCTGGATAAGATTATGTACTCATGCTCGCGCTGCCGCTGCTACTGTTGATAAAGGACATGGAAAATCGTCGACTGTGGGAGGCGATCTCGGTGGTTCTGTTGTTGCAGCTGCAGTACAAGCGCCGTGGGAAACGAGGGTGTTTGGGGTTCCGGTTGAAGAAGTCTGTGTAAGGGAGAATACATTAGTACCGAGTGTTGTACAAATTTTACTCGATGAAATCGAAAACAGAGGTACTTTCCCCTTTTTTCACCCTAAAACAAAACTAACATCTTTTTCTTTTATTAAAACAAAACTAACTTTTTTCTTTATTATTAAAGGTCTAGAAGAAGTCGGTATATACAGAGTCCCAGGTTCGCAAACCGACGTACGAGCTTTACGAAGAGAATTCGACTTTGGTAGAAAAATTAATATGGCTGATGATCGTTGGTTTGATGTAAATATTCTTGCCGGATGTTTGAAAATGTATCTTCGGGAATTACCAGAGTCGGTTTTGACTGATGAGGGGTTTAGTGGCTTTGTTTCTGTTGCTCGTATGTGATTCTTTTTTTTTTTCCTCAAGCCACGCTTTTGCGTGTGTATGTATGGGATCATGTTAACGGAGTTTAGGAATTGATGATGAAGAAGAACAAATCGAGAAATTCGCCGAAGCGGTGAAAACTTTACCTACTTATAACTACCACCTTCTCAAACGCTTAATCAAGCACCTCTCAATGTACGTCTTTTTCTTTTCCCTTTTTTTATCCATTCACAACTAACAACTATTACCCAGAATATCCCAAGCCGGTGAAATAAACCGTATGCACGCCGTTAACCTCGCGATTGTATTTTCAATGTGTATGTTGCCCCGGAATAATCCATTAGGAATGACATCGGAATTCGGTGCAATTCAGAGTATGTTGAAAACTATGATTACTTTTTGTGATTTGATTTTTCCAAAAGATGATGGGGTTCCGGGAATTGTGCTCGAGGTTGATGCTGGGAATGTTGTGGAGAATGAGAAAGAGAAAGAGGAAGTGCAGAGGGAAACTCCTGCTTTTGAAAATCAGTCTGAGAACGATACAAAGTCGGTATCTTCTTTAAACCAAACTTTTATAAAAACAATATCCCTTTCAAAATCAACAAATTCACTAACGTCAACTACATCGTCTTTATTACCTACATCTACAGCCGCCGCTGCGTCAACTAGTACTTCTACCGCTGCTGCTGCGAGTACGGGTACGGGTACGGGTACTGCAAATGCTAGTGAAAATAGTTCGACGTCAGTTGAGTCTTCTAGTACGGCAAATAGAGATAGTTATAAAGAAGTCAGCGTTTTTTGAATTTCTTATTTGAAAAGGGGGAAGAATGAAAGAGAGAGAGAGGTTGGTTTGGTTGGTTATCTAATTGATGTTTGTGAGTCGTATTAATTTTGTTTTGTTTTGTTTTATTTACGGATTTTTTTTTGTTTTTGTTTTTTTGAGTTAAAATTATCAGTTACTGGGCGCCGGCGTCGTAGAGTACGGTATACATATATTTACATTTATTTACATTTATATACATTTATATACACTTATTTATATTTATCTACACTTATTCATATTTATTTATACTTTATTTACCCAATTATTTAGATCCGTTATTTTTTTGGTGTATTTATTAATCGAATAATATAGATAAGAAAAGCCATATAATATTATAAAGTCAGTGCGTTGATACATGTTCATTAAAAAAAAAGCTATTGTCAAGCTCATTAACTGACTATAAATAGAACCTTAATTTCACTTTTAAAAGCTATATGGCTGCTTACGATAAAAAAAAAAAAAAAAAACATATATTAGCTAAGTTACTTATATTTCAACAAATGGAGTAATGATGGTGGAGTTGGAGTTCGTCCATGTTACATATCTTACTTTTAGATATCTTAGAAACACCTTCGGATAACATCAAGATATAATATTTAAGATTTATTGTATGCTACGCTTCGTTAGCATAGATAATACTTATAATCACGCAATTAAATTAACAGTATTCATAAGATTAAGTCTTTATGTAAGTTATGTATGTAACAAGCAAGCTATCCAGGAATCCAACTTGAGAGCGTGCTCAAAGAATATAAGGCAGAATGAAAAACTAATGTCTCTGAACTTTCTTAGGCAAGAGCGGAAACAGGATTGTCAAGGTAGAAACAATCATGGGTTATTTGGGTTTCCTCCAAATTAAAATGAATTCAGCTGTGGCTGGGCAGACGCGACGAGTAGCAGCAAGTATAGTGAGATTCAGAATTGGTCGTGGCTATTTTGGAAGCTACCTAATCAAATTACACAGCACTCAGATAATCCAATTTCTGCAAATTGCTGGTGTGGCCTGGAATTCAAGATCCAAATCACCTCACTCTGCTGCCCACTTATTGCTTATGAACGTGATCTTATGCTTCAAAGCTTATCAAGACACAAACATAACATACATCATCTACTATGGACAAGAACAGGCTTACAAGTAGCTAGATTAATAGAGAAAACAGGTATAAGTACACGAAGTTGGTATTAACTTATAACGTCAGTGACTACTGCAAAGACAGCACGGATGAATACGTTAACAGGCAGAAGATACTACAAGTAATGAAGATTCATAAACGATGCGCTATCCGGCTTTTTCAACAGAAATTAAAGATGAATGAACAATAATAGAAAAGAGACAAAAAAAAAATAGTGAAAGTAACTTATGAGTTTAACAATATACACGTACCCCGTCAATAGTGGACGGCAAGAATGGCAGTTTGTATTAATGGTTCTATGTTGCATTAATTCTATGTACATACAAGCAGAGTGTTAATTATTTTTTGGATAATTACATTTAAATATATTCCTCTATGCACTTGATATTGCAACGAGTCAACAACGACTAAAATCAAATCAGCGAGTCGGTGACCAGTTTTCTCGACAAACTGATTTGATAATTAATTTAAATTTTATTGTGGTCGAAATTTACTGAGACTCATGTTTTTTTTTTAAATAGGTGGGTAAAAGCAGAGGTTTTAGATTGGACTCTTAAGCTTTTGAAGAAGGGAGGCGGTTGGTTCATTTACCCGAGGGTTCGGACAGACTGGGCTTTTGTAAATACAAGTGTATAAACTTAACAGATGAGTAAATACATATACTACCAAATAATATACTACAAATTTGAAATCCTTTTATATAAAAGCTGGTAACTCGATTAGGTTTCTTTGTTTATTGAGAAAAATATTAAAAAAGTATTGAGGAAAATACTGGAAAAAATGAAATGACTAAAGAACAAAAAAAGGAACAGGTCAGGAAGTGCGATACTTATATCTGAAGTTTTCTAAATTGACTTTGTGTTGCTATTAACAATAGCGAGAAAGGATTACTCCAAACTTCTTTACGAGGCTTCAGACCTCGATTATTATGTTACAAATTGATAATGCTTACTGCAATAAGACTGTAAAAACTTCAGTAAAGGTTCTATCCAAATGCCATGTGGATATTAGACCCTTAATTAATTTTCTTTGAAATGAGTAATGTATTTACTTGAAGATATATCATTTACGTAGCATTTGGATAAGACTTCTATTCAAGTCTTTACAATCTAATGTTTACAAACGATAAAATAAACCAATCATATTACCCGAAGCGGTAACCTAAAAGACCAAATAGAGCCATTACTTAGTATTTTTCTTAAGTGTATTTCAAGAGGCAAGAGGCGGTGGTTCCATTTCAATATTTGATTCCTTTTTTTTTTGTGGTTTTAATTTGTTAACTTCACATGAGAAGGTGGATGATTCTTCTACCTCGTAAACGGGAAAATATTCAAGCCAAATTGGATTTGAAGCCAATAAAATCCGTAGTTTTTCTGCAGTTTGAGAGAAAGCGCTCTAAATCAAGAAAGTAGCATGTGTTAGAATACATGAATGAACTCTCTAAAAAAATTACGCAGACAGGCATTTTGTTGTCAATTATTACATGTAAATGCCTAATGAAACGGTACTTAAAGCAAATAAAAAAAAATTTAACTCTCACAATAATAAAAACTATTCAATCAATATTATTTCAGTTTTTGGTTGTCTAATATTAAATGGTTTAGTGAATAAATAATAGATGTTTATAGAGATCACTGGCCGCTGAGCGATTTCAATAAAGTGCGATAAACAACCTTGTATAAAATCTTTCGTACTTTGTAATTAATACTAGCTTCTAAGTAGTAGAGAATCTCAAAAACTTAAAAAAAATTAAAGAGTGTAGCTTGTAAAGTAGAAGAAACAGAAATTTCATAGGAATCTGGTGGGAAGTACACGTACGTAGATCGTCATGTAGTTTAGGAGTATACGTGGGAGTGATAAATACTATAGGCTAGTTTTCTAACAGTTTATATTTTTAGCGTACGCTTTGATTATAATAATAAATGCTTTATTATTGATAACCGAAAAAATGATGCTTTCAACAATAAATAATGTGATAAAACTCCGCTGCTAATACGGCAACTTCTTACCCATGCGCTAAAACAGTCGTTAGCTTTTATTCAGCTTTTCATTTAATAATTTAGAAGCAAACTCACGTTAATAAAAATTCCATTATCGCTTGGCTGTAGCTTGCTAACTGTGTCCAGAATCGCAGATACACTTTCTGAAGGCTTCAAAGCCGCTCCTTTTCCACCCATATCTGCAAATTTATTAGCACTACTCTACTGTAATGTACTAAGACGTGTTTACATACCAGTTTGAACCCAACCGGGATCAACGGCGACGAATGTGATTCCAGTTGAGGAGCCAAGCTCTTCAGAGTACTGCTTTGTAAGCATATTGACTGCTGCTTTACTGACATTGTAACCTAACACTGTTAAAAACTGCTTTTATCTTAATTATATCAAGTGAAGAATAAAAACGTACCTCCAGTTCTATTTCCCGAATTCATTTCAACGCTACCCAAACTACTCGAAATGTTGACCACGATCTTCTTTGATCCGTCCACTTTAAGCATAGGAATGAATGCAGAAATCACATTGTGAGGACCAATAACGTTGGTGTTTAAAATACTGGCAAAGTCGAGATTCGACAGTGCAGACATTGGCGCTCCTCGGTTGGATAGAATACCGGCGTTGTTGATGAGAACGTCGATTTTGGTGATTCCAGAGTTTTGTAATTCCTGGAAAGCTCTATTACACTGAAATTAAAAACTGTCCAACTAAACAAACTAAAAGAAAAATGACGCACGCTTTAATTGAAGAAGGACTAGTCACGTCAAACTCCAATAATCTTGACTTTGATACAGCTGCTTTCTCCGGAGTATCAGTTGACGCAGCAATCAATTCCTTTAAAGGAATTGAATTTTTCGCCGTTCGTGTTACAGCAATTACATCTGCGTTTCCTTTCTCCAGCAATTGTCTTGTCATTTCAAAGCCTGCACACATGTTAGACTCGCAATTATTGAGATCAGTATAGCGGTTGTTGATATCAACTGCCGCGAATATATCATCTTACCAATGCCTCGATTTGCGCCAGTGATCATATACACAGGTCTTGACATTTTGCAATTTCTAATCTATACACCACAGACAAGAAGTATTAATCTATCGAAATTGCTAATAGCTTAAAGAATCTCGTCATCATCGCTGCGCCGTGACAAGGCCGTTTGGCTTCTAATTAATGTCACGTGAAACCATGCGAAATCAGCCGTATCCCACTTTGTCTCATGGTGATTTTGAGGCAATTCAAAGACTGATAGTGATTCTCACAACATAGTTTACGAGACCAGAAGGCCGGTCGATACTGTGTTGTGTAGCTGTAAGTTAGTAAAGGTTATAATTATGGGGCCCAGTGATTGCCTAGCGTCTGAAGTGCGCAATTTTAAAATGGGTTTGCGCTAAGTAGACTGAAAATCAATCAATGATGTGGTCGAGAGATCTTTTCTAGTTGCCTTTATGGTTGGAACTTAAGACTGTCATGTAGTCGATAAAGGAGATAGCACATCATTTATATAGCCGATAAGTCCGACAAAAGTTGCACTGAGCGTCATTATACTGTTGGTTCAAACGTAGACTGATGAAGATAATTTACAGTTGCGAGTGATCAATTTGATTTCTTCGCTAACAAGACATTTTGGTCTTTTATAACCATTGCGAGTAAAAGTTCAAGACCGTTTATGTACAGAATCGGGCAGCTTGTCAAACTGTGCTTCGCATGATTAACCTAAACTCCAAAAAAGACTCTTTTTTCTCTGCAATTTCGATTAAACGGAGATGAAAACAAATCACTGAACTGAAAACCACAGTCTTAGAAAGACAATGGACCTTCACACATCCAATTTACAGAGATCTAAAGTAGTGTTATATCACCTAGCCCTAAAGATTAATATACCGCAGCCGTGACCGCCTCAAACTATGCGGCACAGGAAGAGTTTTAACGGAGAAAATTAAACGGCTGAGGAGCGGGGAACTTTATGCTATGACGTAGTTAACAGGTAAGTATTAAAAAGGCTAAACACTGTTCCTTGGTTGGCGTACTACATACATGTCAATGGACTGCAGAAGACCGAGATTAAAATGAAGATATTGGAAATGATTAGCAGGTACTTGGTGCGCTCTGCACTAGGTCAGCCTCTAGATTCTGTTGGAGTTTACTGGGTGACACCACAAGATGCACTTTCCTAGGCTGCCAAGTGAGTCAGGGGAAACGTAACTGGTTCTTCAGCCTCTCATAGGTCGAATTAGAAACTCAATTGCCAGATCTCGTAAACTGACATTCGTGTAATTAAAGCTCGTATATTTAATAACCGGCAAACAGAGCAAAACGCATATAATAATTGCTCCATTCTGCCAAAATAGTTCTATTCCCGAAAAGTTCCGGCTGGCTGCTGGATCCAGGAGACGGGAACCAATAATACCCATCCCCCAATCTTTTAAAGTTTAATGAAAGTTTAGGCTAGCTAACAAGGGAACTTTAACCTACGCTGCGCAACTTCTTTTGCTTTACTACGTTCTTTCTTAAGTTAGTTAGAATTGTGGATTAGGGTTGGCGTCTAGCCTAATAAATGGCTGCTTAAGATAAAAAAAAAAAAAACTACCCAGTCTCTATCTACCGAAGAAGTAACCGATTGTTACTTCTTTTCTCGCCGTGCCTCGACTGATCGTAGAGTTAAGATAGTGGCGCAAGGAAACTACGGTACTTTTTGTCCAGGCGCAAAACTGAAAGAAACGCATTAATTACCACTTTATGCTTTAAAATACTGAAGATCATTCGTGGTTTCAACAGCGACTGGCTAATCTCAAAGTCTGTATAAATCACTCATTCTTACATTGACCGCACGAATTGCAGAACACCACAAAAATGCCAAATGACACATTTCCCAAGATGATATTCCTCTAATTCAAAATTCACCTTCTAAGCTTTCCTTTCCCTTTCTTTGCTCCGTTCTTGCTCGCCTTTCGCTTCTCAAAACTGACTTTACTCAAACTTTTGTAAACCGTATGACGAGGCATAACCACGATTGTGTCCGCATCCTCAGCGTATTTGTAAGGAGGGAAAAGCGCAAGTCCTTGCAATGTCATTGGCTTTAAAGCAGCGGCTTTCTCAATAATCCGACGAATTCCATCATAACCGCATTGAGCATTAACTGCCGCTCTAATCTCTTCAATTCGAGCTTCAGCGAGTTCAATAAAACTAGACCAATCCTTTTGAGCAATTTGTGTAGCATCGCATCCTCTTTCCAAGTGTGATTTTCGCATGCGGTGTGTAGGCCCCACAGCAGGCGTTGCCATAGTAGCAAGTACAAGAGCCGGCCAACCACAACGATACTGCAATTCATAAACTCTTTCACATTGTCGTAATCTCGCATGAACTATACTCGCAGATACATCATATGTTGCTTGCCATGACCGTGAAATCTGCGTCCGCTTACCCCACGATCCATTCACTTGATTCTCGCTATGTCTAGCAGCAATGTCAGTCCACCACCACTTTAGCCATTGTCGCAGTTTCATAAGCGCATTTAAATTCTTTGACGATAATTCGGCTCGCCCCTTTATAACCGCTTTAAGCCAGTTCTTTCTTCCCAAATCACGTTTGTCGCGCGTACCATACTGATCAGATACATATTCACGCCCGTTGTGCAAAGCAACCTCTGTGAAGTCAAGCTGTTTCTTTGGATTAGACGTTTCTCTATCATCAGGCGTAGCTGGCGCTAACATATTAAGCACTTTCAACAAATCTTTGGATGCGGCAAGCAATTCAGCAAATGCTCCTTCTGCAGAAAAGTTATGTTCAAATTTTGTTTTACTTGAAGCAGTCGTGGTCGCAGATAATTCTCCATCGTTGATATCATCGACTAAGGCAGCTGAACTTGAGGACTGCGAAGATTGAAGTACAGCGGCCTCTCGAGTAGACGAAGCACTTGAGTTTGTACTGCTGTAGCAAATTATTAGTAAATAACCATAACATCAAAATATACCAGTTCTTACCTCTTGCGAATTTGGTATGCACTAGCGATAGGTTCATCATCATTAATACCACCATGACTCTCATTAGTTGCAAAAGAGTCAATCGCATTATCAAATTCTTCATCATCAAAGTCTACATAAAATAGTTAGCTAAACCTGAAAAAATCCTAAACGTGAACTTACCATCATCATCATAAAACCTGGAATAGCTGTGATGCCGTTTTCTTTTTGATAGCGATAGTACTGGACTACTGTCCGGAAGACTACTGCTTCTGACAATTTTGACACGCTTGATTCTTGGAGTGCTCTCAAGTTTGTCCTCCATCACATCGGGTTTCTCCAATAATTCATCCCGAGTATCAGACAAATTATTTACATCAACATCAGCAGCAGGAGAAGGTGTCGGAAGCGATAGTGGAAGGCCCAAAACTGGTGCAGAGTCACCGCGAGCTTTTGAAAGCTGATCCTCATCACAACGTTCATAACCCCTTTGAGATGACGATGACACGTCCTGATCATAAAGTTTCTGTGATGTGCCGACTTCATTCAGTGACGATGAATCAATATTATCAGTATTTAAGTCTTCAGATATGATCATAGCCTCATTCTCATTCTCATTCTCATTCGCATTTTCATTTGCAACAGCTGACTCATGGACTTGTTCCGCACTGTCTTCAAATGTGCCAGATTGTGGCACTGGCGACGATAAATGAGCGGTCGAGGAGACAGAAGTTGACAAATCAGCATTACTAGAGCCTGAAACTTTTTTCTCAAGTTCTGTGGAAGTTGCAAGAGACGACGAAATCTCAGATGGCGCTTTGTGTTCAGTAGACAAAACAGAAGATGGTTCGGGAGCAAAAAGGGAATTAACAGTGTTTTCAGATAACGTGGTTCCTGGAACTATTTCGGAAACCTCAGGATTTAACGTAGCTGTCGATCTGACAGTTGTATCATCAATAATTTTATCCGCACTCTCATCGGCGCCGTTTTCAGTCTCGGTAGAGGGATTTTTATGCTCTGAACTTTCCAGCGCATCTGCAGATTCGGGTGACTGTATTGGAGTCAATGACCTTGCAGACTCACCATGTGATGCGCCTGCAGTTACTTTTAATGCCGGTTCTTGGTTTGACGTCGGCTCCAAGGTATGTTCATGCTCGCTCTTCTGATTATCATCAACTAGACTTATACTGGCTGCCTGGTCACTATGGGCAACTGCCGGAGAAATCGATTCAATGTCGTCCGAAACAGTCTCAACCGTAGCCTCTTCCGCTGGAGGATTCAATATAGATTTCACTGAAGACTCTGTTGTAATTCCCGCAGTAAGATTTGTTGAAGATCTGATTTGCTCTGACGGAGCATCGTCTGTCATTTCAACATCGTTAGTGACAAGCTCAACCTTGCTCTCTATTGTCGCTGCAGAGTCCATTCTCTTCGGTGACGAGACAGAACCATACTCATGGGCGATAGCTTGAGGACTTGGTTCCAAAGGTTGCGCTAAATCTTGATTAACATCGCTCGCAGTTTCTAGAAAATAAGTCAGTAATCTCACATTTCCGTAGAACCGCATTGGCTTACCTCGATCTTTCTCTTCATTAACCAACTCAGTAGGGAGTTCCATCACTTTATCATCTCTCTCTATCAAAGATTGAGGTTGCTCAACCATAACAGGATCTGGTGCCAGTACAGCGCTCGTGGTGGTTGCCTTATCGATATTTGCTGAAGATTCGTCCGTCAATTCTTTTGTACTTTCTTGAGAAGGTTCTGCACTATTTGTACCTGCTTCCTGCAAATTATCAAGAGGCAATGTATTAGAAACAGGAGAATCAGAAGAAGCAGGAGGCGAAACCGGTTTAGATATTACAGAAGCGTTTTCAGAATTACTGATAGCAGATACCTCAATTGCAGGTTCGCTACTTGGTTTCTCAGTCAAATTTGTCATGGAAAGGATTTGCATATTCAGTTGAGGACTCTTTTCAAGGAGACGGGGCTCTCCAATCTTTCGTTTCTTGCTTGACCGTGCAACACCAGATGCTGGGGTCTTGCTTAAATTCGCTCTTTGCTTGGCCTTATCTTGTTTCCCTTTCGGCTCTTCAGATTTTCGTTTTCGGCGAGTAGTTTTCTTCGTATTATTCTGAGGGGGCGCCGGTGACGCGTTAACTGAAGGCCAAGGACTTTCAATTGGAGATTTGGTTTGCGGATTAGGCATTATAGGCGAAAGTTGATTGGGTGTAGGCACATAAGATGGAGATGATTCGCGCGGTCTGTCACTTGAGCTTTTCGCAAATTCTTTTCTCAGCGCTTCAGGTTTCTTCGACACATAGTAAAGACGATCTTCATCTTCGTTAGCTCGAAAAGAAGAGGAATTAATATCTGATGTGAAATAAGACTGCCCGGGGTTCTCACTAATCGACGAGTTTTGTGTTTTTGGAGAGCTAGGTGAAAGTAGCGCACTTATAGAATTTCTTTTTCTTGCTTCTGAAATCTCCACTTCCCGTAGATTTCCAGGACTTCGTTGCGTCTTTTTAGATGCTGATTTTGATGGCGAGCTTGGTCTAGAAATTGCATGCTGACCATTATACTGCGGTTGAGGGAATACGTTGAATGATGGGGGTCTACCCATTTTTAGGCGAACATCATTTGGCTCCGGCGCTGCAGTAGTCGGTGTATTGGTAGATGAGGGTAGAGATTGTAACGGCGGAGTTACTGACGTCCGCTGATGTTGCTGATGATAGAGCTGCTGTCGTCTGTGATAATGTTCTAATTGAGCCGTAGATTCGTTCCTTTGCGCTTCAGGGTAGTTTTGTATATCCTCAGGGCTATTGTGTGTATTTGGTTTCCACTGTTGTGGTGCAATATCAACATGGTGAGTTAACGGTTGAGGATGAGAAATGTATGCTTGCTGTTGTTGTGGGAGTGAAGGCTGCACTGGTGGAGGAGGCGGGGGAGGAGGAGGAGGAGCTTGATGAGAAGTTAGTTGAAAGCTCGTGCTTATACGAGAATCAATCGGTGGGCGCGGTGTATAATAATATGATTGCTGTTGTTGTGATGCATAGGGAGTATGAGAAGGTCTCGGCTGTGAAGGTGATTGGATTTGAGGCGAAAGAGCAGCGCCATGCAGAGGTTGAGAACCAATAATCATACTGCCAGAAGGCGTCATGGGCGAAGCAGGATCTTTGCGACTGTCAGACCACGATGTGCGATGCTCTGGAGGGTGCCAGTCAGAAGATGAATAATGCGATCCGCGCCTTTGAGATGCAAGAGGAGGCAGTTGAGTTGGCAGTTTTTGTCCTTGAGGACTTAGTTGGGTGCGAAATGAATTTTTCCCAAGAGGTAGCTGGGGTCGCGGAGCCGGTTTAGTACTCCAGTCCGGACGTACTAACGTTTCACGCAAAGGAGGCAGCTGAGGGGAACTCGTAGACATGTTCGCACCTTGTGAAGACTGTTGAAAATGCTGGTTCTGCTGCCGGGAAGCGGCAATGGGCGCTGTAGGGTGACCTGAATACATCACGCGGTCTGCCTCACCGTAAGCGTACGGAGTTTGTGCCTGATTCTGCAGAGAACTCGCGTCATACGGTGCACCCATTAGTTGCTGTTGTGCCGCTCCAGTCGGCTGATACGCGTTTGGCAAAGGCACACTCGGCGGAAAGGTCGGAAATTGAGATATAGGTCGAGGTGTCGATGAAGACGGCGCGAAAGGCTGATTTGCTATTGGGGGCGTGTTTTGCGTCGACTGACTGGGATACGAGTATCGCTGAGTTGGCAAGTAAGACGGCTGATGCGCGTTGTACGTAACGTGTGAATTACCTGGATCGTTCGAATGCTGCATTTGGTGTTGCTGAAGCATAGACTGTTGAATAGGCTGAATAGAAGGTGCGACCCCCGGTCGGTGATGATAGTTCACGAGACCTCCATCGTACTGTCCGACAACTCGAGGAGCTTGTTGAGAAGGAATTGAGTTCATCCGAAAATCTTGTGGAGCAGCCGGGTGACCTGCTGGTCCATAACGACGCTCGTCAGAAGGTTGAGCCATTGCTGATCAGAGCACGCAGGAATGCGCCAAAAAAACTATATAAAGCAGATTAGCCAAAAACAAGAAGTTAGTAATACGACGCAGACTTACTATTATACCACACAGTCACCCTAACACAAACAAAAATGCAAAAATGCAAAAAAGCGGGCAAGACTGGGGAAGAAGAATGAGGCAGATGGCTGGAGCGAAGACGACGCAACGCAAAGTCGGGAACGAGAGAGAAATCCGCCAGCGAAAGAGAAGGTTCGGCCCTGGCGTGTTTTGGTCCTGGGCCGTTCGCTGTGGCAATGCAGCGCTAAACCCGATCAAGTAAGCGAGAGCAGCGCTAATCTAGTTTGCCCAGCACGCGAGACGCAGTTTTCTACAGAATTTAATCTACCACCATCACACCCTCAACACAGGTATCTTCTGTAAAAACAATGACGGATCAGGTATGTCAATCAGAGACAAAGGTACGACATGCACAAGGCAGCGTGTCGCCTGATTCACACCTGAAAAGTGAGCGCGCGGGCCAAGCGCTGGAATTCGCCAAAAGAAACAACGGCGGGTGGTTGTTACCCGCCCGCAAAACTGACTTTCGTTGAGAGGAAGCTCGCCTACGTAACTTGGCTCATCAAACGTGTCCTGCCTGCAGAAAACATATTTTGCAATTTGAACAATCAAAATGTATACGTTGTTCATTAAGCATTTGAAAGGAGTGTTGAATTAAGTAGCATAACCTTAATAACGAATAGCCTTTGGGCGAATAATATATCGTATTCTGGCTGGCAAAATCTGTAGCGCATATTCTATTACAGTCTCAAACAAGTGTAACAAGTTCGAATGGTAACTCTTTCAGGAGAAGCATTTGAACTTGTGGGAGATGGCTTCAATTTGTTGCTGTAGCAATGATAGATGCAGCGATTTGCACAAAAACTCGCGCTGATTTCACGGTCGTTCTAGTTTAGCGTTGATGAACTACCATTGGAACATCATAAAGAGACTTGTAAGGATATATGTTACTTGAAAAGCAAATTCTATATTTGGTACTACTTACGTTAAATAGGATCGCTTCTTTTTTTTTTAGCACGGAAGCTTCTAAATCTGCTTAGAAATACCGCGCGTACAACTGTCGCCATCTGTGATTGCTTTATCGTCAGTGATGACTATTTAGACTGCTATTTCAAGTTTTTGGTATCAACCGGTATGGACTATAGAGATTTTGTATAACAGAAAATGGATGGAGGCCAATTGAGCTTCTGCGACATGAAGCGACCTTCAGGGCCTTATGACGCAATTACAGAAATAGGCGGACTTGTGCGGGTAGCTTAGTTCGTCTCGACCCATGAACGTTGCTCGAAACGTCTTTATCATCAGCTCTCTCGCTTGTAGTCACAGAATTAATACTGATCAGCGGGCTGCATTCGACACTTTTCCGAGGGAACATGCAGCCGTAGCCAGGTGAAACTGCGCGGCGCGCGAAATTACAAAATTCGCTACATTGCTCGCTTTGTGCCCATGCGCCTTTTTAGTGTACATCGCGCGTTCCAGCTTGCGTCAATAAACTTGCGGAAAAGAAAATTGACACTGCAAACCAATGCAAGGCCAAAAAATACAGTAAGTTGGCGCACTTTCCTTTGAGACAAAAGCTTGCCAATGTTGCATTCAAATTATTTTGTTTCTGGTAGCTAAATTAATCTAATCGAGAATGTACTGTGTGGCGGTGCTGTAATGATATGACGTCATAGCTTTCACCTTGTCGACATGCATTTGCAGCGTCTGGCACCTTACCACTCAGACTTCTCTTTTGACAATGAATGCAAAATCTTTGACGGTTTGCTTATGGCTCTGTAAAGAGTTTGTAGAAAGCGCAAGTGCCCTTGTATCGTGCGCTACGTGGTGTCGTCCGCTTACGCCCGAATTGAGTGATTTGTCAATACTCAGATTCGGGGGAAACTCCGAATACCATTTCGCTTCCAGGCCATTCTTTGTCAGTTTTGCTTCTTTTCGATAAACTTTTCGGCGTGATGATGATGTTTTTACAGAATGTGTGGAGAAGATGCTAGTAAGCGTGCCATGAAGTTGCGAGCTAGCGAATTTGCTGCTCTGAAGCCAGCGCTCGTGCAAGTGCAAGCTCAACGAGAATATCACTTATTGGACGCCAGCAATGTCATTTTGCGATGGTTTATCTGCGTCTGGCCTATAGACAATAATGGCTCTTTTCATCGGTTTTCTAGAAGATAATTTGGCAGCTGCCTAACAGTCTTTATCAGAGCACCCAAACCCGCGCCCCACAGCTAGTCACCGCCGATGCGGCGCACCTCTGCGCTGGGCAACAAAGATTCGCCTTACTTTCATTTGCGCGCTGGCAGTACCTAACCAAAGTTTGGCGCTATATCGGCAACACAATTGGTAGAATCGGAATTGTTTTCTTAGGTTGTTTTCGAAACTAAGCGGTCCTGTGCACAGCGTTTGGTCTACTCCCATTTCTTCGTTCATCATGAGCGCTGCCGCGGCCGTTTTCTCCTCCCGTTAGTACCCCATATTTATTGTCCTTGCTTTCTTCTGAAGAGCTTAACTCCTAACGCACCAATTGTGTTCTAGACTTTAAGCCTCAAAAAGACTACAATCATGCTGATGATACCGAAGTGAGTTCCTTCTATATTTCGGGAATCATGTTGCTCGCTCGCTTCTTACGCTAACTTCATTATCAGTATAAACGTCTACGTGGTCTAGGTACGCTCGTCTTAAATCGCTTCAATTTACCTTTTTTTCTGTTTCTGACGGAATTACAATTACAGCTGAAGCTGAGTATAGGTCACGAACCAGATGCTACGAAGATTCTCATAAAGCATACGAACGCGGCGATGGTGCTTCAGCAAAGCAGCTTTCGGACATGGCGAAAGAGCATGATCGTAAAATGGATGAGTACAATGACCAGGCGGCTGCGGTACATTTTTCTGTATCATTTCACTCTTTAACATTTTTTAATTCAATTTTTTTTAAATATAGTTTGTTTTTCGCGCAAATAACGCCGACTCTGATTATGATGAAATTGATCTGCACGGATTATTTGTTAAAGGTATCTACTCAAAACTTGTCACCAGGGGTAGAACTGACAGAAATTTTAGAGGCGGAAAATGTTCTAGAGCAAAGAATTGCTGCCTGCAAGCAAAGAAATGATGACCATCTTGAAGTGTATGTATAGCTTATCAATTTGAGACATGTTTCTAATCGATTGATTAGCATTGTTGGTAAAGGAACTCACTCGACCAACGGTGTAGCAAAGATTAAAGTAAGTTTTGATCTTTACATTCGTTGTAAAGCTAACAAATATAGCCTGCGGTAGAGAGACTTTGTCAGAAGCATGGCTTTCAATATGCTGTCGATGATGATAACACTGGTGTTATAATTATCAACTTTCGCGAATCAGGTGGATACAAGCCTATGTCTCAAATGCCATTCCAGCCCAAGCACAATTTTGCCGGAAACAACTACCATTACCCCGATGCTCAGAGTCCGGCTGCAACTTACCAATCTCCTTATGCGCATCAAAACCAACCTCAGTATCAAAACAATTATGGTCAAAGTTATCCAGGTGCTGGTCCAAATGTTGGTCACCCGCAGCAACAATTTGAATACCAAAACCAACAACAGCAGCACCAACAAGGCCAGCAGAATAACGACGAGCTCATTAATTTGCTCGCCAAATGTCTCAAGCAGTGTTGCACTGTTATGTAAATTATATCTGTGATTATTTTCCTGTTAAAAGTGATAAAGTCGTCGATGTAAGATGGGTTGCCGTTAATATTTTTGGTTATTATTAATCTGATATGTGATTATTGTACTTTAAATCTAACTTTTGCTAATTACAATGAAAGAAAGCCTCTTTTTTAAACGCCTCGGAATAATTACAAAAAATAAATATTTACATATTCGCAAAATTTCTATCCAAAAATTCCGCAAAAGCTTTCTTGATTCTGTCGCCATCTATTTGACGAACCTTATTCAAGCCCACAAAAGTTCTCCGTAGCCGTTGCAATTGTGCAGAAGATAGTGGTTCAATAGGCAAACTGACAGTATCATCTGGTTTCCCGACTGAAATTGCAAATCCACTAGCACCATCCTGTTGGCGCTCTAGAATAAGCTTGACGACTTCTTGAGTTTGCTTGTCAAGTTCATAAATGTAATGTTCAGACGCAGCAGGTTTTGATATAGTTGCAAAATTTGGAGGTTTGGTTTTTCCGTGCAGTAAAGAGTCGGAAAGTGCAGGAAATATTATTGATGTCGGATCTGTGTATGGTAAAGTATATAGTGGAGAATCCCACCTGTTCATTCCATTCGGTTCCTCATAGCGAAATATAAGAGCATCCAAACTATAAAACAAATCAGTAATTTCCTTTCACTTCTTTCATTAAGACTTACAGATCATCGTCCCATTTATCGTCACCTTCCCTCTTCTGATTCCATTCTTTACAAGAATCTGCCGGTGTGCCAACATGTACAACAGCATAGGTAGATTGTTCAGCTTTTGCTTCACAATATATTTGATACCGAAATCCTTTGATGTAATTTAATCCATCTACTACTAAGATGTCTTCGCGAGATAGATATCGTTTAACAGCTGACATTAGAGTTGCTCGCGCCAACTTCTCATGTTTAGCATCTATATAATTCAGTCAATATCTTGCATGTTATAAGGCTGAAATTGAGAGATCGTACCTCGATAGCTTTCTTTCTTAATATCCAATATTTCGTCAGAAACGAGATGAATTTTACGGTTAGGAGCACGCGATTGTAACTCCTCAACAATCTCTTTTGCTCGGGTACTTTTCCCTGAACAAGGATACCCAGATAATAAAACAATTGGCATATTTACGCCTTGGACCTTCACTTCGGATTCTGACTTAATTTAGGGCTTTTTCAGACAATGGAAAAGAAAGCAGAATTCACGAAAATAGAGTTTGGGAGAAATCGTTGTAAGATTTATGGGTGTTGTACTTATGTTTACAATTTGTCGCGCACGTCAAACGCGTCTTCGAGCGGCGCAGATGCAAGTGTTTACAATACTCGAGCTGTGAACGGCGATCAAATATCTCCAATGCCCAGGTGAGTGAATTTATTGAGCGAATAGAGTCTTTGACTGACTAAAATTGATAGAGAGATTATAACTCTACAAGCAGGTTCGTGCTAATTTAGAAAGACTGACTTTGACTAACGCGTGTGTTAGGCCAATGCGGCAATCAAATTGGAGCGAAATTCTGGGAACAGCTATGCTTGGAGCACGGATTAAGTCCAGATGGTACATTACGAGAAGACTTACCTCCAACAACATCAGATCGTAAAGACGTGTTTTTTTACCAGTCTGACGATACACGATACATACCCCGAGCGTTGTTAATTGATCTGGAGCCTAGAGTGATTACAGGAATTTTGAATTCACCGTATGCTAGAATGTATAATCCTGAAAATATATACACTGGTGGAGACGGTAGTGGAGCTGGAAATATCTGGGCGTCGGGATACCATGAAGGAGAAAAGCTGACAGATGAATTGATGGATATGCTTGATCGTGAGGCAGATGGATCTGATTCACTTGAAGGATTCATGCTTATGCATTCAATAGCAGGAGGAACTGGATCAGGTCTTGGATCATTCTTACTCGAAAGATTAAGTGACCGCTTTCCTAAGAAAGTAGTGCAAACATACTCTGTCTTTCCAGCAACGCAACAAGGTTCTGAAGTAGTTGTTCAGCCATACAACAGTGTGTTAGCGCTTAAAAGACTTACACAACATGCAGATGCAGTGACTGTATTAGACAATGCTGCGTTGTCTAGACTAGCAGCAGACAGTTTACGAGTGCAAAGTCCGACATTTGATCAGACAAATCAACTTGTTGCTACAGTGATGTCGGCAAGTACAACAACGCTACGGTATCCAGGTTACATGCACAACGATCTTGTTTCTATACTGGCAAGTTTGGTACCTACACCAAGATGTCACTATCTAATGACTGCATATACACCATTCACAGCAGATTCAGTAGACCAAGCGAAATCCGTTCGCAAAACAACAGTATTAGACGTCATGCGTCGCTTATTGCAACCTAAGAACCGAATGGTTTCAACCCAACAATCACCAGAGTCGTGTTTCATCTCAATTTTGAACATAATTCAAGGCGAAGCAGATCCTACAGATATTCATAAATCTTTGCTCCGAATTCGTGAACGTGGTTTGGCGTCATTTATACCCTGGGGTCCTGCGAGTATTCAAGTCGCCCTGACCAAAAAGTCGCCATATCTACAAAGCTCAAACCGAGTAAGCGGGCTCATGCTTGCAAACCACACCAGCATCGCATCTTTGTTCAAACGGATATTAGATCAATACGATCGACTGAGAAAACGGAACGCTTTCTTAGAACCATACAAAAAACAACCAATGTTTGCGGAAAGTTTGGATGAGTTTGATGATGCTAGAGAAGTTGTGGCTGAATTGATTGCGGAGTATAAGTTAGCAGAGACTGCAGACTATTTGAGTTAGGAAAGTGTATAATATAGGATATAAGTCAAGGTCAATTAATAATAATAAAAATACAGTAATATGTGCAATCGCTATAGACACCCCATAATAAAACACCTAAACACCATTTACGAATATATACGCAACCCATCACTAATTTACAAAATCCTTACTAGCGACTCTTCGTCTACTACTAACCCTTTTTTTTCCTGGTTCAGACTCTCGGATTGTCAATCCCCTTGTGACGCCATCTGGATACCATCTTCCAACAACTGCATCCTTTGACACCGAAATAAAATCATCGTCTGCGTTTTCACGTTCTGCTAATTGGTAAACAGCGTACTTATAAGGAATTATGTGAGATTTATATTGTAACTCCTCGTCGTTTATCAAAGTCATAGAATACACGTCACCTGAAAATACTAACTCTTCAAAGAGGTTTCCATTCTCGTCAGGCGATGTTTCGACTGAAATCGACTCAATAATCATCAAGTCTCGTTCAGTTTTTCCATTTTCAAGATCAGGCTGTAAATAAACTGCATCGCCTTTCCAAATTTTCTCTGCCCCTAGGAACGTACCGTTATAGAATACACCGTTGGCAGGATCATCGGCAGCAGGTTTTGTTTTGTCGAAAGTAGACCAGGAAGAGACGATATCAAATACTTGCTTAGTATTGCACAACGACGATGGAAAAAGAAGCCAAGGAGCAAGATAGTATACCGGCACTTTATCAACTAACTCCTGAGAATCAAACATGAATAAAGAGTAACGATCGTATTCGTCAAACGGAACGTCACGGTCGTTAACTCGTGTTTGAACAGTTTCCCATGTCGGGCGTTCAAGAGGTCTTGACACCACTAAAGCAGGATGAGGAACGCGTAATTTTCCTTCCCAAAACACAGAATTCGACGCGTTCAATTCATCCGGAGCATAAGGGTCAGTTTCAAGTGGCCAAAACCCCCATACAACTTCACCAGGTCTAAATAGAGCAAGACCGAGTTTACGATTCTCTGCGCGTTCTGAATCGCATATTATTTTTTGCGCATGCCATTTTGCTTCTTGAGGCGACAATTTAATTTCTGACTTTTTAGGTTTCCCAAGCTTTTTATCTTTAGATGAGTCCCTTGCACGTCGTTTCGCACTTAATAACGTTGAATCAACACTCATGCGTAACTGATGCTGTACACAAATCGGACATTCACATGCTGGTACATCTGGAGAAGATGGCGCTTTCTGTGAAACTCGATATAACCAAAACACATGCGGTACAAGTTCGGTTGTAGACCGAAATCTTTGACCAGATGGGTGACCGTATATGTAGAGATCATGGCGGTCTGCGTCATCTACTGTGGAGATGTGGTCGAAGAGTGCGTAGTTGGGAGGAAGTTCAGGGATTGATACGTCGCGGCCTGGAATTAGCTATCAACTTGTGAAATCGTGAGTTAAAAATACCTAGTTTCTCAGATAAAAGACGAGCAAGTCGAGATAGAAGAGAGATATATCTCTGATCAGATTTTTGAACCAGCGAATAATAATACTTTTTATTATGACCCTCACTCCCTGGAATCAACATCTCCCCAGACGGATGCGTAGTAGTCTCCCCATCAGAGAAAGAAAATATAATTTGAGGCTTTGTATGTGCTTTCGGAGTTGAATTTGAAAACGCGGTCCAAGTTGGCGATGTCTGTGGTTGATCTGCCATTGTTGGTGAAAAGATGTATTTCCGCGGACATTAGATGTTGTTAGTATTTAGGTTTGCTTGAACTTTGTTTCGCGAGATTTGACCCTAAAATAATTACCCTAAAACTACTGGGTCTCTTTGATTCCCTAATCTTCCTTAAACAAAAACAAATTAATAGCGCCTCTTTATTTCACCAAAATATGCTAAATACTGGTTTTTTAATAATAGGAAATATTAAGCTGCTTGTCATTAGCTCAATTCAGTATAGGAATTTGCTATCAACTTAACTGAATATCTATTAATTTCGCCCACTCTCTGCCTCATAAACCCAGAATCTAATCTTCGTTACAGATTAATTTTATTTTTAAATGTATTGAAACGTAAGTATACTTAACCAGTCACTTCAAAAACTCTTTTAGAAAAGATTTCCTTTTTTGCATATCTATCTGACGTCTCCTTGTGACATAACAGGCATCACCGGTTACAGTTTAAGCTGTATCTCAAGTAATAAGCCCCATAATACAGAACACCAGAAGAGTAAGTAATAAAACAGCAATTTTCTTGAATTTTAAAGCAACTTGACTTTTTAAAGATAGTAAGATGTATGTGGTTGATTATTAATTTTAAATTATGATTTTGTTTCTAAACGAGAACTCAGTTTTTGAATGAACTCGCTAAATACAAAAAAGTTGATTTCCCTTTTTTAGAAGAACCAGGTTATCTACAGATTATTTTGTTTATTACCAATAATTATAATAACTCTTTTTAATACCATCTTTTTTAAATGCTCGCGCAAAGTTGTATTTCTTTTTTGCAAAGTTTTGGTTAATCTTGGTTTTCTCCTTTGTCAGTTGTATTATCATACGGATGCTCCAACTACATAATTCAAAGTAACTAATCCTTCTGACTAATGTATTTCTTTCGAATATCTAATGTTTTATACAATATCTTTTTTAGAATACCTAATGTTTTTGTATTTGTATTTGCATTTGTATTTGTATTATACAATATATTATTCATTTGACGCTTGCAGAATAATAAATTAATTATCTTAAACTTTTAACTTATTGCGAATTGTCATATTTTAGCACATATTATTCTACTGCGAGATTACGGATAAACATCAGTCAGCAATTATTGCGTATAGAGATTCACTTAGTCCCCAGCAAGCTTGAATACAGCATCAATCTTTTTTTGCAAATAGTGGACTTTTCATGGAATAAGACTTATGAAAGCTTCTTTACTTGCTACTGCTCAACATCTGAGCTATGGCAAGTCATGAACACCTTTTAATGTGCAAATTAATGTCTTGCAAACAGACTTCATGTAAAGAAAATTACGGCTTATTAAGTAGTTTTTGGATTCTATTTTTTACTGCTATTTAGAAGTTGTTTTGAGTGATTAATCACATATACAGCACAAATTATCTAGTTAACAAATTGAAGCACCAATATTTAACTATTTGACAGTGTAGAAATAACTCACATACCAAACTTGATATAGCAGGTGGTTTTTAGATTTGAGATGATTACAATTTCTCAGAAAAAAAAAGTGATATTACTTATTGCGACGACGATATCGATCTAAACTTGTCCAGGTATTGAATTCTTTTATTGACCAGAGATTTTGAGATTTTAGTTTTTAAAATAAGGCGATATCTTCTGATTATAGGTTTACCTTTTAAATTTATGAAAAAGGCGGTAAAAAGAAATAAGTAAATAAATAAATAAAACAATTTCTGTAATAGTAGAGCAGACATATATTGAGTACTATTTAATACATCCACTAAACTACCTCTGAATGGCCAGCTAAGCATCCAGAGTAGATGTTTTTTTGTATAAGGAAACACCCTAGAAAAGACTAAGGAGAGAAAGAGAGGATTAGGAGAACAATAAGAGAAGATATAATCCAAGGTTTTGGAGAGATTACCGTTATCAAGATGGAAATGTGCAACAATATTACAATCTTTATCCGTTCAAGCTTTCAAGTTATTTGAATTTTGCTGAAATCTCGCATACATATCCCCACAACAACAACTTTCTTAAAAAAAAATTAACTAGCATTTATTAGCTAATATATTTTTATTTACCATATTAAAAGCATAAGAAAATATTGGAAACAGTATCAAAAGAAAAAATGCAAATTAGTAAAGAAAAAAAATATATATATCCAAAAGTAGAAAAAAAATCACATGACGGGTTTTCAACGCATCTTACGCGTCATCGGAAAACTTAAAAAACTCAAAATCACGTCCCACCAAAAACTCCCACCAACGTAGCACTAACTCCCGGCAAACAACGAGATAATGGCACTGTACGAGTTAAGTAATATAGTCTCTAAAATTCTTGAGACGGTTAATACACTTACGCCGCCTGGTACACCTAGTAGGACGAATAATGACGAGAGTGCGATAATTAAGGAGAAAGTTGGAGATGTGGAGAGTACAGCGTATGCTATATTCAACGATGGCATTGAACGGCGGAAATTAAGTATTGTATGTTGTCATTTTATGAGTTTGGTTATTATGGAAAAGAAAAAGAAAAAGAGAAAGATGAAAAGGAAGAAGAGAGAGGAAAGAAGGCTAATTGAGTAGAATTTAGAGTATGCGCGAAAGTTACTAGCAAAAGTTGATGATGGCGAGGAAGAACGATATAAAGCGCGAGTATACAACGAACGAAAGCGGATTCGAGTTGTTGAAGATGTATGTCTTGCTTTTCTATGTATATTAAAAAGCGAAGAAGCTAATTGAGTAGAAATTACAGGAAATCGATGAGGTATGATTTGATGATGAATCGAGAGGGTGCGGTACTGATTTTGGTAGAATTTGGAACGACGGAGGGAAATGTTGGAAAAACTTGTGAATGAGAGCAAACAAGATAACGTATTGCTCAACACACCACCAGAACCCGAACCAACAACAACAGCATCAACGGCATCAACGGCATCAACGGCATCAACATTAATACCAGACGCTCCGTCCACAACACTAGAAAATAAACTCGACTTTCATCGTCAACAACAAGACGAGTTAGCATCAACGCTACTTCAACAAACCCTGCTACTTAAACAAAACGCTATATCGCTTTCATCCGAACTTGAAAAAGATAAAGATACAGTGCGCAATACAATGACTGCTCTCGATAGGAATGTAGATAATATGAAGCGCACGGGTGGCAGATTGGCGCAGTATAGACAGGGAAGTGCGTTGGGGTGGAGGTTTTATATCGTTAGTGTTGTTGTTATGCTACTTTCTGTGTTTATCGGGTTGGGTGTTGTAAAGCTTTTACCAAAGTGGTAATAACGCATCAAGGACAAGAAGGAGAAGTCTTTATTCGCTTTGTAGACAAGTCCTCGATATCGGGAAGAGGTCGTTTAGATAGCAATTTACGATTTACAGCCGAACATAGGCCGGACGTGGCAATCAGGCACTCGTTGCACTTTTTTGTCCGCGCACCACAAATAGTCTGGCCAAAGCCGACCATCAACGGATTGAGTTCTTTCCAATCCGACGAAGGCACAACGAGCTCCAATTGCCGCCGTGCTTCTTCGGGAGTGAGTGGTTTTGTGGTAGGTTTCGTTAGACGGAACTGCTGCGATAAGCGCAGAACGTGCGTGTCGACAGCGATGCCGACTGGCGATTCGGAGGGTGCTTCGCCGGGATACGGAAAGGAGAATTGGAGGTAGAGGATGGCCATTTTCGGTCCGATGCCAGGGAATTCCTTCACGAGCACGTCGAGATCGGTGGGGATCTTCCCGTTGAACGGTCCGTCGTCCAGCAACAGGGCTGCTATTTTTTTCAGGTAAATGGTCTTTTTACGGTGGAACCCGACTGGTTTTATGAGTGCTTCGACGGCAGAGTCGGGAAGAGACAGGAGCCGGTCCGGGGTGGGCTCGGCGGGGTGGAAGTGGTCGCGGATGGCCTGGATTGCGGCGAACGTGTTTTCGTCTTTGGTTTGCGAGGAGAAGAGCAGCGAGAGCAGGATCTGCAGGTTCTGCGACTGCTACCGTTAGAAAAGACTACAATCACATGTGAATATGAATATGAAGAGTGCATACGTGTATCGAATGGTGCTGCACGACGTAGGCAGGCAACACGTGACAGCCGAGATGGTCGACGGGCGCCCTGACGCGCTGCCTGATGTCGCGAAGCAGGCTCCGCAGCCGCGTCCAGGAGTCTTCTTGTTTATCTTTTGCTTCGAGCCCGTCTTCTATCGCGATCGCAATGGCCATTGTTCGAGAACAACAACATCGTGACCGGGGCTCGTGACCGGACTCGGGCTCGGGGAATTGGTGATTGCACGTGAGCGGTGGCGAGCGGCGCGGCTGTGCGGCTCTGGTTGCGGCGGGAGAGGTGGGTTTATTATTAAAGGCGGGCGGCGCCGGATTTGCTCGCGCGGGCTGCGATAACACTGATCAGCGATAGAACTATTATTGCAATGCGCGTGAACATCAAGACTGTCGACGGAAAAGGTATTGTTATAACTTGTTCTGCTACGCGATAGGCACCACTAACATCGTCACAGTGCTCACCGTCGAGGCGGCAGAGAGCGACCGCGTGCGCGCCGTCAAAGAGCAGGTGGAGGCCGTCCAGCGGTTCCCGGCGTCGATGCAGCGCCTGGTCTTCTGCGGGTCCGTTCTGGCCGACGACGCGAGCCTGGCCGAGTGCGCCGTGGCAGACGAATCCACGCTGAACCTCGTCCTGCGTCTGCGCGGCGGCGGCCCGGCCAAAAAGCGCTGCTCCGCGAAAGCGTGCGCGTCCGCACCGCTCCGCATCGTCGGCGACTGCGCCTTCTGCGACGGCCACTTCTGCGCAAAGCACCGGCTGCTCGAAGACCACAAATGCGTCGGGCTCCAGGACTGCAAGCAGCAGCTCCACGAACGCAACGCGCTCAAGCTGCAGCAGGAGCAGACCGTCGCCAGCAAGGTCTGACTCATCCCGGGACCGGCCCAGGTTCTTTGGCGTTTGGCATTCTTTTAAGGCGCTTCAGTTACATGTTTTAATACTGTTTTACTATGCTATTGTTTTTGTCGTTCTTATTGTTTGTTATTGTTTGTTGTTTTGTGGTGGTCGGCGTTGTCTTGATCATGTTGCTGTAATTAGATATATTCGTAATTAGATCCCGTGTCCTCTTTCGCAGCATCCTCTACTGTTGGGCCAGCACGTGATGACGTCACGTGTACCCCACCTCTTTGCCTCCTCGTCACGTGTACCCCATCTTTCTTGCCTCCTCGTCCTCTTCGAGCCTTCGTCCTCCTCTTCGGCCCCACTCCACTGTAAATACAATGCACACCAAAGAAGAGGCCGCGACGGTGCTGCCGCCGAGCGCAGCAAGGCTCGTCTCGGCTGCAGCGCGCTCCTCGACCATCGCGCTCCGTCTCGGCACTTTTGTCGCTGCCACTTTACTTGATTCCGCGCGGTTAGGCGCGGTTACTGGCATCGACGTCTCCCGCCGGGCCGTCGAATCTCTCGTCTTTCGCGCTGAAGCTGACGTTCCCGACTCTGGCGACGCCGCTGCACGACAAATATCTGCTATCGGCCGCTCTGCGACCTTGGTGCAGCTGGCAGCCGCCACGGGCTTTCACCTGTGCTCGTCTGCGCTGCAAACCGCCTCCGCGCTCGCTCAGGATTCTGTGCATGTTTTAGACGCCATATTCGGCTCGACTGAGTCCTCAAGAGCTATCGCGTCTATAATTTCACTCTTACGAAGAGAACTAGGCGACGGTGCCGGTCTCTATGCTCTCTTTTCTGGTCTGGCCTGCTTCAGTATTCTCCAGGCTCGTGGCTGGCGAAGGTCTATCCGCAGCATTCGCACGCGTGTGCTCTGGGACGTTGTTGTCCTCGACACAGGTGAAACGCGTGTTTTAGAACGCGTGGACGGCGCAAGTGCAGACCACTCTTCACCAGACCGCGATTCCTCAGACGCCGCCGAGGATTTACGTGTCTTTTTACGATCAATCAACCCAGCCTCGTTACTAGCAGTCGCCGTGGCTGCTGATCAGAGTTCTGTTACTACCACTACTACCACTGCTGATCTTGATTTAAAGGCCGTCGATGTTGATGCTGTCTTGAAGAGTTTACCCGAGTCGGCTGTTTTATTAGTGCATGATCATATTTCCCCTGACCGTGATCGAATACGTCTTTCCTTTAGGTCCGTCGCACACCGGCGGCAGTCAAACAGACTTCCATCGTTACCTCAACTTCCGCCTGCTCAAGAATCCGACGAGGACAACAAAGATGCTGTTTTATGTGTTGTAGAAGACCCAGACATCGCCATGGATCCCTTCATCAATGACGACTCTTCAACCGTCTCTGACTCTGATTCAAAAGAAGAAGCCAGCGATTCTGAATCCAGTGACGACGCAAATGAATCTATCGACAGCGAATCAATGGTCTCCCGCCGTCTAACCCACTCTATCGCCAACATCCAAGACGCACGACCCCATACCAGTCATCGGCCGTCTTCACAAACCTCACTAATAATTGACTCTTCCGACGAACCTCAATTTCAGCATTTTCCTCCAGCGCACATCTGCCACAATCTCGCTAAATACATGCGTTTTGCATCTGCATCTTACGGACAGGCATTTTTGCGTCTTTTAGGACTCGGTATCGCTGATCGACTTTTTGCGTCAACAGATACGCATCATGCTGAACATCACGCATTCGCAAATCATACTGGTATAGGCATTGATCATATCCTTCTTTCATCCTACTCAGACCGCGCTGTCGACGAATGCGGTATTCCACTCGTACACTTTGTCGCATTAGACCATCTAAACAAAACAGTCGTCTTAACAATCCGCGGTACAATGGGTCTGGAAGACGTATTGACCGATTTGACGTGTGCATATGAGGACTTTACGTGGCATGGACGTACGTATAAAGCGCATACGGGCATGTTGAAAAGTGCGTTGCAACTTACGCGAACTTCGAGTGGTGTTTTAAGGACGATAAAGTCTGCACTGGAAAGACTTCCTGATTATGGATTAGTTTTGTGTGGGCATTCCCTTGTAAGTTCTCTTTTTTTTTATATGATGTTGTAGTATTAACGAAGTTTAGGGAGGAAGTGTAGCAGCATTGCTTAGTATTCTTTTGTCTGAGCAAACTTCGTCTGGCACATGGGTAACCTCATCTTCATCAACGTTACCTTTTGGTCGCCAAATTCACAGTTTCGCATTCGGTCCCCCCGCCACTATCTCTCCCGACCTCCGCCGACTCACGCGCGGTCTCTGCACCACCGTAATCTACGGCAACGACGTCGTTCCCTGTCTTTCCCTTGGCACATTACACGATTTCCAAACCGTCGCATTAGCATTTAAAGCCGACCATCACGTCGTTTCTGAAATCAAAAAACGCGTATTCACAAAACTTGCCACGCGATCAGCTGCATTCTTCGACGCGCAGGATGACGAGTACCTTTGGTCTGAACTATGTAAACTACGCAGTCTTATGAACCACGATAAACTTGTTCCACCGGGTGAAGTATACCATATTACCACGAGCACAGTTTTTGAAACGCACGATGGACGAACGCGTAAAGCGACAAGGGTTATTGGACGTGTGGTGATTGATGTCGAAAAAAGGTTTAGGGAACCGGTCTTTGGTAGAGGGATTTTTCATCATTCGCCGGTGTATTATGAACGGGCTTTGCATGTGCTTGAACGGGGTATTTGTGATGAATCGGAATTGTAGGCATGAGTTGGGAACCGGAGTGGAGTATTCGTTTGGATTGTTTTTTTTTTTTTCGAGAGAGAGAGAGGATGGTGTAAATATGGTTGGTATTTAATGATGGTTATGGGATTGTAAATAGTATGATTTATTGAATGATAATTGCTAGTTGGTAGAGAAGTTGGAGTTTGCTTGTTTTTAATAAAGAATAGTACTGATTCGCTGTATTTCTCCAAATTTTACAGTGAAAAACCCCTTCAGTTTTTTTTTACTACGGTGAAAATACGATTGACTTGATCTGTTTTTAATTTAAAATAAATGGAATTAAGAGTGTATATTACTTACTCTCTGGATTTGTTTGCAAACAGAAAACAGAAAACAGCGAAAATGAGTTAGGAAAAGAGGGGGAAACTTTTTAGGCACGAAAAGTATCTATATTATGGATGAGAAATCAAGTTTAGAACAAGTAGTAGCATTAGATAATAATAGCATTAAGGCTATTATTATAAATAATAATGAATAATCTGCATCATGAATACTCAGACATTCTGCGATAAGGTGGTTTGTCAATAGGGAAACAGCCCTCAAATATAAGTTAATGGTAAACTATCTGTTTTCCACTCAGATTATGTCAGTTCAAATCTGACTATTTGTAAAGAGTTTGTAGCTTAATGGTAAAGCATCCTCCTGTCACGAGGAATAATGCCCGTTCAAATCGGGTTAAGCTCGAAGTTAAAAGTTTAAGGCTTAATACTTAGCTGGAAAAATTTTCTATCGGCAAAGTAAGATATTTGCTAAATATCCGGATAAATATCCTTAAGGGTTCGAATCCCTTTTTTTCCATACTAACCCCAAGTCTGGGTTTATATATAACTACTAAAAATTTATATATGTTTAATTATATAACTACTTAAAATTTATAAATGTTATAACCAGGGCAATGAATAATAAATAGGTGTCCAAATAGGTTTATAAATGTTTAATTATATAATGAATAATAAATTGGTTTATATATGAGAACAGATAAAAAAGGGGGGGTATAAAAAGAAAAAAAATAAGGAATGTAAATTAAAGTATATGAGAGGATTATTGAGAAAATGGAAGGGTAATTATAAATAAAAGACTATAAAATATATAGTAAGAAAAACGGGAGACCAATAAAAATAACGAAGTGAACTGAAACATCTTAGTAACTTCAGGATAAGAAATCAACCGAGATAATAACAGTAGTGGTGAACGACCTTATTAAAGCTTAAGAAGTAGTATGAGTAAGATTGTATGAATAAAGGGGGACCATCCTCTAAAGCT
>JAJLWK010000015.1:0-54831 GCA_030570675.1 Myxozyma neglecta | reverse complement strand
AACAATGTCCAAAAATAAAGAGAAACAGAACTTTTAATTGTCAGATTTATATCCATACTACGCTATTATCACATTATATCAAAAAAACCACGACTCTATACCTAATTATCCGGCTAACCATTGAACAAAAATATGTTGAAATGTCATTGGGGTCCATGTTGAAGCTCGTGAATGAAATTGAGCCAAGAATCCTAGTGCAGTAATTTTAGCATCGAAAAGTGACATTTAGCGACAAGCATAAAAGCTACTTATTATTTTAGAAATCCCTAATATAACAAACAATGATAGTTAGCACTTATATATCATAAGAGCAATAGACAAAGTTCATTAAGTCTGTAAAATAACAACATGTTGATTATAAAGAATGGAGTGCCGAAAAAATAGAAACGCAACAAAAATGAAAGAGACGCGAATTGATTTTAGATCTGCGACGCGTCTGCCATAAATGTCACGTGAAGCATTTTTTACATTCTTTACGCGGGTGTGAAAGTACAAAAAGGTGAGAAAGTATTTCTTGTTTGCGGATTTACAAGGATCTAAGGTGAGAAAATAAATCTGCTTGCGGGTTTGCACGATCTATGGTGAGAAAGTACGTGAATCTGTGCGGATTTACGGTACAATTCTTGTCTGTTAACAATCACATGATTTGAAAACAACGTTTTTACAACGTTTAGGCGTTTTTCATCATCATCTGACTACGCGTCGATCTTCGTCCGATCGAACAAGTTACGATAGAAGAAAGAAGTAGCAAAAAGCAAATTAAAAATTCCATTTAAAGAGATTATTCAATTCATTCCATAAAATATTTTGATTAACACCGATAATGACTGTAAATAAACGAAGCATTCCAGCTACTTCCGATACGCCTTCGTATCAACAAAAAAGATCAAAAACAAAAAAAATACACCTAAGCCAAGTTGATGTTGACGGTCTTGATCTGAGTGTAGTTTCGTAAAGCCTCTTTTCCGAGCTCACGACCGATACCAGACTCTCCGTATCCACCGAAGGGCAGCGATGGGTGGAAAGAGTTGTAGCAGTTGACCCAGACAGTTCCTGCTTTGAGACGGTTGGAAACCTCAATGGCAGTGTTGAGCGACTTAGTGTGGACAGCGGAAGCAAGACCGTAGTTAGTGCCGTTACCCATCTTGACAACCTCGTCAATGTCAGAGAACTTGGCAATGGTGCAAACAGGTCCGAAAATCTCCTCCTGCATGACACGAGCGTTGAGGCCAACATTAGCAAGAATAGTAGGCTTGATGAAGTATCCATCGGAGTCGAGAGCCTCACCACCGGCTTCAACAGTAGCACCCTCAGACTTTCCGATGTCAATGTACTTCAAGATTCGTTCATGCTGAACCTTAGAAACCTGAGCACCCTGGAAAGTGTTCTCATCGAAAGGATCACCAACGACGTTAGCGGCAGCACGCTTTCTGAAAGCAGCAACGACCTTGTCGTAGATACCCTCCTGAACGTAGACACGGGAACCAGCTGAGCAGACTTCACCACCGTTGTAGAAAATACCGAAGTTGATCCATTCAACAGCTCGATCAATGTCAACATCGTCGAAAACAATGTTAGGAGACTTTCCACCAAGCTCAAGAGTGACCTTCTTGAGGTTAGACTCGGCAGCAGCCTTCATGATAGCACGGCCAACCAAAGTGGAACCAGTGAAAGCGACCTTCTTGATCTTCATATGACGCGAGATAGCATCACCAGCGTCACGTCCAAAACCGGGGACGATGTTGATGACACCAGGAGGGAAGCCAGCTTCCTTGATAAGCTTCGCGGCAAAAAGAGCACCGAGAGGAGTCTGCTCAGCAGGCTTCAGAACAACAGTGTTACCACAAGCAATAGCGGGACCAATCTTCCAGGCAAACATCAAAAGAGGGAAATTCCATGGGATAATCTGTCCGCAAACACCGATTGGCTCCTGCTTAGTGTAGCAGAAAGTGTCGCTGGAAACCTCCATGACCTTTCCGTGGATCTTATCAGCCCAACCAGCATAGTATCTGAAGCAGCCAATGCAGCCAGCGATATCACCACGAGCAAGCTGGATTGCCTTTCCGTTGTCAAGAGCCTCAATAGAAGCGAGGATAGTCAAATTCTCCTCGAACAAATCAGCGAGCTTGTTAAGAAGAATACCACGCTCTCCAGGGGGGAGCTTAGACCATGGTCCCTCTTCAAATGCGCGGTAAGCAGCATCGACGGCGATATCAATGTCCTCAGCCTGACCCTCATGGACGGTAGCGACGAGCTTTCCAGTGCTAAAAATTGAACAATTAGTCAATTGACCAAGATTCTAATTGACAAATTACATACCTAGGGCTGTGAACTTCAAAGGCCTTACCTCCCTTACCAACAACAAACTCGTTGTTGATGAAGAGACCAAGCGGCTGCTCGTACTCGACGCCGTTAGGCAATTTCATGTGGATAGACAACGGAGTGTCACCAGCGGGAACTTGAGCAATGCCAGCCATTTCGAATTAAATTTGTGCAATTGAGTAAGATAGAGGAAGAAGTTGACAAAGCAAATGCAGTGGAACGCAAAAGGAAAGAAGAAAGCATCAGACAGAGATCGTTGAGTTTATATGTGTGCGCGCCGGGCGGGCGGAGAGGCACTAACGCGGGGCAGATTGAGTGCGGAGAGAATCAGACCCGGAACTAGGCACGGACCCAAGTCGCTTAGCGCCGACGGGTCTGGTCCCGATCGGCCGAGGATGGACGCGCAAGAGCGCAAGCGTCAGCAGTACACAGCAGATTACATAAGCTGGTTGACACTAGCCGACTATGGCCGCAGGATGTCGGATGTCAAAGAGACCAGAGCCGGTGGAATTTTAGTGTAACAATGACGAAGCGTGGTGAGCACCAAGCTTGGCCACGAACATTGTTCCACTACCGGTTTGTTTTTGGTGTGTGTTCCTCTGGAACTACAGTTGCAGAAACCAAGTTTAACAGTTTGTTAGATTATTAGAAAGATGTATGGATAAATGTTGCGACTACTGAAATAAATTAGTAATTGTTGCTGCTGACTGACCACCGATGGCCCCGGCCAAAGATATCGCCGAATCTTCAATGCAGACCCGTGCCACTGGCTATGCGGCGTTACTCTTAATAATTATCTCCCCCTCCCCCACCCCGCGTGCTCAGGGTCAGGGCCAGGGAAGAGTCTCAAATGAACTTCGGCGACGACTTTGGCGTCAAAATTAACGAGAACTTGATAAGAAATGTGATTAGGGACGCTAAGAATCCAGTGAATACTTCTGCAGTATGATTCTGACTGCTAAAATAAACGTTGTGTTGAATAAGAGCCTTCTTATTCACGTGACACAGCTCTCCCACTTTTTGTGCCTTTTCGGTACTTGAAAATTTTTGTATCCCGCTACGAAAATAACCAATGCCCGAATCATGGCCGATCGGAAGACTGTCAGAGTCTTTGGTTATCTAAACCCATTAAGCAATCATGTAGGAATTGAAAGAACGATTGCCAGTAGAAATTTGTCAGTGGTAACACAGGTAGACTTGTCATCTGCGAGACTTGAGACAGTAGGAGGCTCATAACCTCTGAGCTGCGCCCACCTTGACGGCTGTATTTTATCAGTTGACAGCCTACAATTGGCAAACCCACTAAATAAAAAAAAATAAGTAGCTGTAGTTATGCTTTAATCTTAAAAACTGGATATGCCTGCAGTAGTTTAAATATGTGTTTCTTCTAAACGCCTAAATCGATCGAAGCGCTTAGATATAAGCTTTGGAATAGCCGATAAGCCGATGTGACAATCAGGAACCGTTAAGTAACCTGCATATAGCCTTGTGTGCAAAGAGATTTGCTACAGTTAAAGCCGATTCTTGAAGACTTTAGAATTGTTTATTGAACTATCAATTGATTCGTCTCGCAGAAATAAAGCGATACTTCCTTGTAAATTTTCGCTGCTGCATCTGAATCAAAACTTATTCGCTTAGCTCTGGGTGCCAACCAGCCACTATGATTTAGATAATTTATGATACTTATAGAATCACAAATATTCTGAACCGTTTCTTGTTACACATATGCCTGTCGCTTGGCCGTTGCTAGTTCTCTATAAGCGTCAATTTTTGAAGTCAAGTTTAGCAGTTTATTCATTCATTTATCATTTATCGAAATTGCCGTATCATTAAAAGGAATAAACCCAAACACATTTTTTAAGCCAAACATGTTCAATAGTAACCAATTTATCTCGCTAATGTCAGTTGGCCATCAATAATTTCTCAGTTATGTCTCCATCGGTAGTTCCGCGAAGGCAGCAACAGCAAATCGTATCTCAACATCAAATCCCACTCAAAATGATATGCAAAAACCAATCCCCCCTTACATTTCCTCATTCAAAACCTATAGCAAATGCATTAAATAACACTGAAATTTAATCAAATTCATGAACCTTTAAAGGCTACTGTGGAACGCCGGCGCTCTCGGCGCAAATTCCGACTAGATTTTGACTGCTCTGCCACATTTTGCGTTCCACCGGCTTTAAACAATGGTTTCTTCTCTGATCCCGAACCTAACCGACGCCACAAATAATTGCTACCACTGCCATTAGTATGTCCTTGATGGCTACTGGCACTGTTATTATTGCTGACAGTCGGCGATTCGTTCGCAACCGCAGTATCTTTCGGAGTTGACGACGACCCCGAGCTGGTGCTAAGTAGACGTTTTATGCCACCGCGCAAGAATGTCGGCTTACGCTCCAACGTTGTTGCACCAACCGAGTTTTGTATACTATGAGCTGAACTCGTCGCGACGGAAGTTGTTATACTTACTGCCCCTGATAACGCTGCCCCTGCCGCAGCAGCAGCCGAGTTTCTTTCAGTAACTACATGTGCAGTATTTTCAGGAACAGCTCCTGAGTCTGTACTCGTAGTAATGGCTGCAGCTGCAGCAGCAGTAGCGGCGATAGCCGGTACTCCGGTCAATGGCATCGCCGACACCATTTCTCGCTTATCCTCGAGCCCCGTCGGATGCGGCGCTGTTCCAGTCTCGGACTCTGTTCTAGGGTCAGGGCGTTGGCTTTCCCCAACATCGGTGTTTATGATCGTGCGCTCGCGCGTGATATTCGACCCCGCTCGCATTAACGCGTCCGCCGACCGTTCATTCATAGTCGAAGAACTCGGTGCTTTGTGCTCCGACACATCAGTATTAGACTTACCAGCGCTTGACTCTGCATGCCTTTTCGCAGCAGCCGCTGCCGCTGCTGCTGCACGTGACGGTGCACGAAGAGAATCTGAGCGCTTGGGAAAGGCCGCTTCCTCGTTGAACAGTTTTATGCTCAAATCAGGGCGTCGCCATCGCGATGCTGAAGTGACTGACGGTGAAGACAACTGAGATTGTGCTGGTTGTGATAAAACTTCACTACTCTTTGCATCAACTGATGACGCCCGTCTCACCTCTTGTGTGCTCGAGTTCGTTGGTGAGTTGATAGGGCTCATCACCAGATTCGGGGCTCTTTCAGTCGCGGATCGCTGTAACTGCGCGCGGCGTTGGCCCTCAGGAATAGCCACTAGCTCTGCTTGTGCATAAAGCGGTTCTGTTGGCTCCAAAGGTGCTGATTGCTGTGCTTTCGATAATTCCAGAAATAGTAATGCGTTCCGTCTTGCGTTTGCATGTTAGATAAATTATGCTACCTCAAGTCAACGCAATGAAAAACTCACCATCTGTGCCGTATTCGTTCTGCTTCAACATCTGTAGTCTGCGCCAACCATTCAACCAAAACCTCTTTAACCGATAAGTTGAACATTATAGAAAGAACCGTTGCTTCTCTAATCTACTGTTAGCAGACTCTTCAAAATGGCAGAGTTACTTACAGAAAATAAGCATTTGTGCGCAAGACTTCTCGCGCCTCGGTGACGAGACCACATCCAATCATCATAGCCGTAGCTAAGTGTACGGCCTCCACATCGTCGCCACATCCTTCTTTATCAGCAAATAAAACAGTTTCTGTGAATTTTTTGACGATCGCTATCCTATCATCATTTGTTGACCTATTACTAATTCCTGCCAAATGCATTGCAAAAACTAGCCACGTCATAGAAACTGTCATTGCTTTATTTGTAGCATTAGCAAGTACTGACATTAGTATCTGCGTAAAATCAGCGACAATGTTAGCTTTCATAACATCATGTTGCCGCAACCATATTTTTAACACCATTCTGACAAATGTTAGCGTAGAATTAGGTGTCAACGCAGCAGACTCTATTTCCCAAAGAACAACATCACGAATTGAGGAACCTGAGTATGATTGTGGCCAACCAAACAAGACCTCAAGAAATGCTCGTCCTGTAAGCGGCGCAGTTCTTTGAAAATCTAATCCGACTGAAGATTCCTGCATCAATTCACCTACGTTTGAAAACAAGCAATCGGGAAGAATAGGTTCGGGAAGTGTCAGCTCAAGCTCCATCGGCGTACTGGCGTTTGATGCTGGGTATCCTGGTGACCGTTGAGAAGACTGTGTTGAGACGCTTTGCATATGCTCTCGGATCTCAAGTTGATCTCTATGTGAAAGTAACTCCTGAACTGCTAAACCATGCTGGTCAGGAATCGAGACAACGGGCACTGCCGGTTCGCCATTATTAGGAGTAGCCAGCTGTAAAGTTGGTTCAGTATATGTCCATATTGGGGACGTAGCACGAATTGCGGTCGTAGGATAAGGTATTCCAACACTGTCAGAAATATCCAAGCTCTCTTTTTCTCCATAGTACTCTCTAAGCGATGATGATCTTGATGTGCTTGCGCGTGAACCGTCATCTGTATGGGACGGAGAATGTTGTTCGGTATAGTAGGATAGTAAATCAGATGAGGATTGATGTCTCAAAGATGACCCAGTTTCCGAGTATATGCCTCGTCTGTTCTTTGATTGTGATCCGGTTCGTGAGCTGGGTGAGGAACGATGGCGATGAGGTGAGCGACTATTAATTTGAGGTGGTAAGGAAGGAGTATACAACCCTCTTTGTTGCAAGTCTATGGCTGAAGATGTGGTAATAGGTCTTTGAGGTGAAGTTCGTGATAAACTGGAAGAAGACTGCGAGGGGGAGGGCGAGGGAGAGGGAAGAGGAGACGGTATGACATTGCTTTCTGTTTCTGCGGGACCGATGCTAACGCGAGCCAGTTCGCTAGATTGTAGTAAATCATAAACATGAAGATTCATGCTAGTATCTAGAACCCATGCAATTCCTGTTTCACGTAGTAAATCCATGGTGACTATTTTTGTCCCAGGTTTTGTCGCAATTGTGTCTTGAACGCCATTATTTCGTCGAACATCATAGATAAAAATTTTACTATATAATACTCTGTCAGAACAGTATTCCAACTAAATAGGGCTTCATGATATACTTTTCTAAAAATTGTACAACCCGTCCATTTTTGCTCCATTTCAAGCATGGTAAATGAGGGGTTGTCGCATCCTGAATCTCCGGGTGCAGCCGTCGAATCAAATTCACAGACTTTCCGACGTTCACACACCACAGCTGGACTTCATGTTCTGTGAAGTTCCCTTTGGTTTGCCCATGATTTGACGTTCCAAGCTCGAGCCAAAGAGCAAGCATGAGAGACTCCGGGTCAGTAGACGTAGGATGGAACGCCAAGTCAACAACAGGTCGTTTAGGGGTATCAGACGACGCATTCAGGTCGGGAAGAGTGTGAATTACTTGAGATGTAATGACATTTTTTGAAATCTTTGCATCATATGAAGAATCTCCGTCTGAAGCTAGTCTGCATAGGAATGTATTTCCAGACTGGCATGCGATCGCAAACACCAATGGGTCATGATGACTAGCTGAGATAGCAGAGACTGAAGAGTTATCAGGTGTCGTAAATATTTCAACAGCAGGAATTGTGATGGTATCAACAAGCGCAGTCGAATACAGTGAAGACGAAAGATCGACGCGGGCTAGATGGCCTGTAGGGAGAGCTAAATTTGGATACACTGTCAGACCACAAAATTAACCAAACAGTGTGAACAAAGCTTACAGAATAAAAAAAATTTTCCATCATGACTCCAACAGCAAGTCACCTTTTGTGAAGCCCGCTGCGTAAAGTTCGAGCTATGCTGCCAAACGACGAAGCGTGGACAGATTCGAACAAGGTCGTCAGGAGCGGCGCCGACATTATACCGCCATACAGAGACAGCTAATTCAGGCGAGAACTGGACACATGCAAACGCAGACGGGTCACAAGGGCGGCAAAACACAGCTGCTAAAGAGTCAAAAGATGCGGGCTGACGTTGGGGTAGTAAAGAAGCCGGTGAGAGAAAATGTACAGTGGAGTCGTCGCGCAGCAGGACTGCTCCAGCAGGCAGAACGTGAAGGGAGAAATCCATGAGTGCTGCTCTGCTATGATAATTCGAGCAAGCTCAAGCAAAACAGGCAGCCATTGCGAGAAGCCAAAAGCAGATTTTGCTTGCGTGTTCGTGACTATGCTTACGTGCCGCAGCGGGAGTGGGAAGTAAGCTAGCTGGTGGAGCGTAGGTTAGAAGCAATTCAACGCAGAGAGAGTGCGGCAGACACCGATGTAGCTGGGCATACGCAATTGTGCCCCGACCACTCCGGGAGTTCTGTTCAAATCGGTTGATGTACCAATTTACATTTAACGTTTTTTAAAAAGAAAATATCTGTAACGTCCGAATCATTTCCGAGACGCCAAAAAACAGATAAAGTCAGGGGTTTTGTGCTTTGATGTGATCCTGCTACGCGCCGTCATTCTTTGAGTTCCAACTCTGAATTCCCAAGGGGAAGCGCGGCTCACGAAGAATTGAGGATTGATTTGTTTCTGCTTTGGCGCACACAACAAACCTGCTAAATGCACTACGAGATGCAATGAACTAAATAATGATATGTTGTGATTTGAGATATTAGCACCTTTTTGGGCTATGTTGTTTTATTGGTTCTCGGGAGCATCAAGAGCTCGACGAAGTCATCGGGCTTCACGCTAAACTCAAATTCGATGCTCACGGGAAGAATGAAATCTGCCAAAAGGGATGTAAACGAGGTATTTCGCTATTTCCTTCCGTTCAGAACAATAGCGTGAATGACAGCAAAAGCCCGTCCGCCCGTGTAATCGATTGCCAAGTCTTTGCATTAGTTCGTCTCGTTAGTCTGAACTAATTTTAATCTTTCGTCGCTTATGCGACAATGCTCTGAATTACTCGGTCCCACTCACCCCTCAAATCTCAATTCCGCGGCAAGAATTAATTATGCTTTGCCAAATTTTCGCGCTCCTTCAAACAAACTTCATTAGCTTTAACCTGAATTATACCGCGCTATACTGATCAAGCAACCCCACAGCGGGTTTTTTTCTTAATTTACTAGAGATAATCCTTACCTCGCTTGGTGTTATCACCAATTTCCCAAATTTTCCAAACTACGACGTTCGATTTTACAAATTTAAAAACTAAGCATTCATTTTAATAAGCCTTAGACCCCGCAAACAATATTAAAAGTAAGACCATTAATTCAATCACTAGTATAATTCGAGAAGCGCATCTCTACTTGAGCAAAGAACATAAGAATGATAATTTGAGTTTTTCACACATGGGCCTCCAAACTTCTTTGCAGCCTCTTGATCAAACCCATAATCACCTGTTAAACGCTGATACGCATCTAATATTGGGTCGACCAAACCAGTAACTCGTACTTTTGTTTGTCCCGTTTTTTCATCGACAATGTCTTCTAGTAAAAAATCTGGGGCGTGTTTAGTTTTTTGATCTTTAGCTCTTTTCTTGAGATCATATTCTTCCCTTTGAAGTCGTTGATTCTTCGCTAGATTCAATTTTTTATACCGTTGTTTATAATTCTCCAGCTTAAAAACACTAGAGCTATTCTCAAACTCAAATGTGGAGGGTATCCGCTCAAAATCCAGGGAGTAAATAATCATTTTTTGCGCGCATGTCATTGCCATCCTAAATCCGTTAGTATTTGAATTTTACCAAAAAATGTTCTTTTATACTTTTTGGCAGCCATCATATTATTCCAAACAATGACAGAAGCACTCTTCTTTGACACGCAAACAACATCAATAGACTTCACTCTTCTCATTATTAAAGCTTCAACAACCGCACTAATTGTTCGCCAAATATATTCACCCACTATTTTCTTTCCCTTTGCATAAAATCTGGCTGCCATCATCTCACTCAGTTTGTCAAAGCCATTTACCACCATTTCAGAGCGTGTGTAAATAACTACATTTTCGGGAAGTCTAGAGATCGTACTGATCTGCACTAAAGCTTGAGACAGAGCTTCTAATGTAGTACAGTCCTGAAATAGAGGTTCCATACATGCAAACATATTGTATGCAGATTTTGGGGAAAAATATATTCCGTATCCACCACAATATTTGTTAGAGTAGGAATTAGTGGTAGCACTATAACCGGCACCGTAGATTGAAGAAGCTCTCTGATCTAAAGGTATTTTGCGCTCTAACTCGTGGCCATGAATAAAGCAATACAATGTTGATTCGCCGTTTCTGACTTTTGGAGCATTTGTCTTTTTGTCGATGTAGTTGTATCCAGGATATCTAGAATATACCAGTAAGTTTCACAGCACAGCATAGCACAGAGACACATATTTAAAGTGACAGAAGCGCAAACAGAAAGAGGGTATATACTTCACAAATCCATCTTCTAAAATCATGCTTGGTCCAATGTCTATTTCAATAGTTGGACAAGACCATCCTTTTTTATCATCGTACTCTGTCCAGAGTATCGGTTGCAACATCAAATACTCGCTGCCAACAATCATATCATAATTTGCATTGCCTCTGCCAGGAATAAGCTCCTCTACAATATAAACATCAGCATCAGTAAATATGTTGTTGAAGCATAAAGGTAATGACACTCGGTCAGGGTATTTCAGCATCATATAAACAGGTTTGAAGATTGGAGCCAGGTTTTTCCAATTTTCATAATCCAGTGCGCCAACCACCAAATCTTCATCCACAGCATCAAGCATCAGAGTCGAGTCATCTTTGGGTATAGCAAGAGACTTGCAAACTTGCCGTAATTTTTTATGAATAAACAGAAAAGTATTTTCGTGAATTTCCGCAGCAATAATTTGTGGCAATGGGTTTGCGAAAACTTTTTCAAAAATGGAATCGACAATACTGCTGCACAAATTTGGCTCGCAATTAGCTTTTTGTAAACTCCTAAAATTTGGTGAACCAGAGAATATTAGAGAAGGGTTGATCAAAGAAGGAATCGGTTTTAATTCTTATTATGTTAGCTAAAGCTCAGGTTAATAATATAATGCGTACCTTTTAGCTGAATCTCATTCTCCTTATCACTCTGGTTGTTTAAAAGCAAATTGAATTTATTCCTGCCTTTACCATGAGATTTAGTTGGAGAGCTTTCGTCTTTATTTGATTTTTCAGGTGTAGTTATCCCATTGCCGTTGCAGTGCAGTACTTTTTCTTCAGAAGCGTGCTCTTCTGTTTGCAGTATCACATCCTCGCTTCTCGTGTCCACAACAATCGAGCGATGTGAATCTTCATGTGGTTCTCTATCAGAACTTGAATGCTCGCCATTCAAATTCAAAGTCAAATCCGCTGAGATGGTACTCTCAGTAGCTTTCATTGTGCAGAAACTACCTTCATCATTTTCAACGTTCTCGTTCTTCTTAAGCTCTGACACAGTAACTCTTTCTTCGCCTTCATATGATTTATCACAGTCGATGGTTGGTAAAAAAGGGATATTATCGTCTTCATCTTCATCAGCCCAAGCTGCACTCCAAGACCTGTTCCACTTTTCAAAATCAGACAACCGAGTATCTTCTGATACCGACGACTCCGAGTCCCAGATATCAACATCCTCAGTCTCGCTTCCACAGCTAGTCGTGCGTGCATCTTCATGAAAAGAGATGGTGTGTATTGGTTCAACTTTTTTGAAGTCATCTTGATGAGATATTGTAACGGAACGACGAGGAAAATTCACCAGAGAACCAGCCACGGCCTTGCTTGCACTGTTGATTGTTGCTGTGCGCGCCCAACTCACCGAACGACGGCGACCTTCGTTCATCACTTTCTGAGTAGATTTGTTTTGAGGACCAGATTGCAAAGCAGCTTCTTTAGCTGGACAGTTATCAATCGATTGGTTTGTTTTGTTCTCTTCGCTCTTTTCGTCAGCTGTCGATTGTTCAGATTCACTGGCAGTCTCTCCACTAAACTCATTTGAGCTTACAAAGAGCAAAGGCGAAGTGACTGTAGGTAATCCGTTCTTTTCAGCTTTCTGATTTGCTTGTATTTCAGAAAGAGATGTATTAGCAGATTTCTTTTTCTTCCTTCTGCGTCGCGATTTTTTGGTAGAAGTATTGCCGACATTTACTGCATGATCGGCTTTTTGTGCGTGACGTAGTTCATACAGAGAATCATGTTGCGCCTCTGATAAAGTTAAGGATAATTCCTTCAAAGGACGTGAGTGGACTGATTCGGCTGTACTGTTACAAGGATCATCAGATGTAGCAATAGTCTGCATATTCTTCGTTGTATTTTCGGATACCGCGTTAGTAGAAACGGTAGTAGTATCCGTAACTTTGAATTTCTCGATATTATTTCGTCCATTCAAGGGCGACGCCTTAGGGATGTCATTTGTGAGCTGTAAATCTTCACGTAATGCGGCATCAGAATCATAAATACTAGACAGTAATATATTATCCTCTGTAGTAGTTCTAACTGAACCATCTAAATTCTTCTCATTCAATAACGGTGCTTCAAAAGAATCTTTCTTTGCAGCACGGTATGAAGCTTGGTGCAAAGACGTATTCAACTTAACCTCTTGTGAATAAGATCCATCTAGTTTTGGAAGATTAGACGCGGCAGATTCCTTTTTTGATCGAGTGAAATGTTTGACATAAGCTTCACGACTGATATATGACGAAGAAGTGTAAAATGGATCAACCAGAACTCTGAGCTTGGAGTTGCCTGTTGCGACTGTGAGTATGATACCAGGCTGCTGCGTGAGTAGTGTTTGCAGTTCTGGTGTGAAATTATTGTGGACTTTAAAAACTAATTGTGGATCTTCTTTTTCCATATTAATCTTGTAAAAATCTGCACTGAGGGAAAGAAGGGGATTGGGAAATGGACGGAGGGGGGAATTAGTATGTCTAAATTCTATTCAGCCTAACTTTAAAAAAGGATGTTTAAAACTGCAAAGATATATCAAAACCCATAACCAAATTGACAGTTTTCCCATTAAACTTAAACGCCGTACATATATATCTTACAAAATCATTGCCATTCGTCAATTATGCCCCGCACTTTTAGCAGCTTTTAAATCCCGTCTCTTTTGATCCATATCAGTAACAAACTCTTGCAAAACCTCTCTCAGTCCTTCATTTCGTCTACACATCATTAAAACATCATCCGTGTTTACCGTTTTCCTCTTAGCATGCCTAATTTGTTATTCTAGCACTTAATCTCTCATACCGACAAAGTACTTACCATGCAAAGGACTCTATATCAGTTGCTAAGGTAACTAGATCGCTTTATTAGACCCGCCTGTAACATGACCATCACCACTTACCTGCTTGAGAATAAACTAATTCAGTAAGAGCAGCAATATACTGCGGTGTAACATCAATGTTTAAATCACCGCATGCTTCATCGACTATCTTGCCCACTAAAATAACAATCAACACCGCGCACGCGCTCCACAAGTAACGAGTTGAATTTACCTGTAAACCATACTGCAGATTTGAGTCGCTGAAAATCAGTAAGCCATGCAACAACACTCATATAAACTCATGAAACCTTACATCCTGCAATTCGGGATCAATACTCGGCTCCGGCATCTCGCAAAGGCCGATATTACTTGAGCTGTGATTTTGTAAATAATCCATTGACCGCGTCGCGTAACGCGTGCCACAATTTGCGCCGCACTAACCGGCTTATTCTGGATGTATAAGTACTAATTTATAATAATTTAAATTATGTAGAGAAATACCCAAAATACCACGGCGCCACGCGGAAAGCTAGGATAGAAGCTTACTAGGTAAAATATTGTTTCTTATAAGCTCAGGTTGACGTCAAATAGATGCTCTGTAAACTTCGTCGCGGTCTTTATCGTTTGGAAATATAGTCAATAGTCACCCGTTTCATCAGTTTCAAGAGCCACTGGACCGCTTACCGTTTACGTGAAAAGGCGTATAGAAACATCCAAAATGTTCCAAATCCATCTCTTTGACAATCTCAAAGATTACACGCTCAGGGACTACTTCCCCATTTTCATCGCTATAACTGGTTACATGCTCTTCCGTCCTTACATCATGAAACTTGGAGGCGAACTACAAAAGCGCGAACATCGCAAAGCGAGCGCTGAAAGTCGCGAAGCTGCAGTTAAGAAAGCGCTGCGTCTTGAGGACGTTGATGAACAGTTTGAGAAGGAGTCTGTGGCGAATGTGTGGGGACGTAATGCGCGTAAGAGACAAAAAAATGTTATGAAGCAGATTGAGAAACGATACGAGAGACAGCAGGAAATGGAGACGAATTACGAAAGCGATGAAGAGATTGAGGAGTTTTTGGAAGAGTAATCGAGACGGATTGAGCGAGAGAGAATAGCATTATAATGTGTACTATCATAGATTGGTTGTCGGACCGGCGTTGTACTTTATAAAATGTAAATAATAATGTCAAAATATTAATTTTTTCATATGCTATAGATTAACTAAACTTGCCCACCAGTTGTCGTCGGCGAGTCGTTTAGAATTGTAACACCCAGACATGCATGTCAAATACAGCAGCTATCTAATTCTATCTTTTTATGATGATTTGTGATGTGTACTGTAATCATAACATTGGCGAGAAGCGCATTAAATGTTGCAGCATTTTTTCAAAATTCTATTATAGAGGATTTACTTTCGAGACCTCTTTCGTTAAAGAATGATTTAATGTTATTATCTACTTTGTCTATGTCTCTCTTACTATTTAATATTACGAAAGACTCGATCAGACTTGACAAATTTTGATCATAATCACAAGCTTCATTACAGAATTGTTTAAATAAAATGCATTGCAAAATAAAATCTACCAACACTCTATCCAAACATTTTCTCATCCCCAAATTAAATCCACACATACTCTATAAATCTATTCTAAAACCCCATTTAATAAACCTCAAGAATATATCTGTTCTTCTCCTTCAACTCCTCAATCTCCTTAGCGCTATCAACAGTAACACCCTTAATCTTCGCATCCTCCAAAATAACATCTTCCAAAACAGCAGTGACGTCAGGAACAGGCCAGGTAGGACCGCAGAGGTAGAAAACACCTTGCTGCTCAACGTAGGCGGGGACAAGCTTGTCGATGGACTGGCGCATACGATCTTGGATGTAAATCTTCTCGGGTTGATCACGAGAGAAAGCAGCTCCAATGTGGGTGACAATGCCAGCAGCCATGTGAGCTTCCCAGAATTCACCGTATCTAAGTCAAGTCAGTCGTTGTTTTCTTTCAAGAATAGAAGTGATAGTTAAACTTACAAGTACTCCTCCTTCTGATGACGAGATCCAAGATACAAGAAGATATCACCAATCTCATTACCCTGAGCCTTCTGCCACGCCTTCTCCTCAACAAAAGCCTTGAAAGGAGCAAGACCAGTTCCAAGACCACTCATGATAATAGGCTGAGTAGTAAGAGGAGGAAGTTTCATAACAGACGGCTTGACAGAAACGACAACCTCAGAGCCAAGAGAAAGCTGCGAAAGGTAGCGAGAGCATTGACCGTAACGCTTGCGACCTTTGCTGTCAACCCAGTCGACAACGACGATAAGCAAGTGAACAGCATTAGGATGAACCTTCTGCGACGAAGCAATAGAGTATTCACGACGCTTGAGCGGGTTGACAATCTTAATGAGATCTTCAAAGGGAGGACGAGCAGAGTCAAACTCGAAAAGAACATCAGCGTAAGTAAGAGTGTCCTCGTCAGATCTGCGCTTGAACTCCTCAGCACCTTCAGCACTGGCAAGCTTAGCAAGGTGAGCCTTTTGCGCATCGTCGGTAGCGTACTCAACAAGAGACTCGTAGAATTTCTTAGGTGTCTTTCCAAAAATGTCAAGGTTCTCAATAAGAACCTGGTAAACGGTACGCTGCTCATAAACAGAAGGATCGTCACGAGCAGGAATAAGAACGACAGCGTCACCGTCAAGTTTGTAGTCAGAAATAAACTTGGCGACAAGCTCAGCGTCGTTGCGACCATGGATACCAAGAGCCTCACCGATTTCGTACTTCAAGCCAGTTCCAGTGATATCAAACTCGATATGGAAGATGTTACGGTCGTAGTAATCAGGAGTAAGACGCTTAAGTTCCTGAACCTTAGCGATGAAGTTGGTGACAGGCAAGTCAGGACGTAAAGCAGGAGTGTACTCGTAAGCTTCCTTGAATGCCAAAGTCTTTGCAGCGGTTTGCCAGGACTCAACCTTGGTGACAGGCTCGTCGATAAACTTCTCATTGTTCGGAGTGAAGCTGTCTGGAACAAGGACAAGAGGCAAAGTGACAGTCTCATCCTCAGAAAGTTCCCAAGCGGAAGGAATCTCAGCCTTGACAAGAGCAGCCTGGATCTTCTCTGAGATCTCGGCAAGAGCGGTAGCAGAGAGGTCGCAGTCCGAGTTGAGAGAAAGAAGTTTTCCGAGATAAGTCTCAGCAGACTCGGCAGGGTTGCCGATTTGAAGAACAGCGATTTGCAAAGCAATAGATGCAACAGCAGCGTCAGAAAGATCGACAACGTCAGCAAGGTTGATGGTGTACAGAGCAACCTGCTTGGAAGTGAGAAGCTGCTTGATGGGGAAGGGGATTTTTTTGACGAGGTCCTCGAACTTGTCGGCGGTGTTGACAAGAAGAGTACCGCCGACCTTGAGTGCATCAACAACATTGTAAGCAGCAAAAATCTTATCAGAGTTCACGACGACAATGTTGGCGTTCGATACACCAAAAGTAGAGTCAACAATACGCTTGGAAGAACGCAACTCGGATTGAACAATTCCAGCAAGAGTTTGGTTGTTGAATGACGAGTAGAAAGAAGTGTTGCGGGAAGAGTCCAAAGAGTAGTACTGAGCAAGTTTAACGGCAGCAAAGGCAAGAGGGCTGTCGTCAAGAGACCAGAAGACAGACTGGAAGACATCCTGGTCCTCGAGAAGGTCGAAGGAAGAGACAGCGGAGAAAGAGTTTGCGGCGATGTCATCAGGGATGGTGAACTCGACAGGAACGCCACGGATGATCTGGTCGTAGATCCAGATGAAGTTCTTGGGCGACAAAGTATGCTGTTCACGAGTGTACTTCAAGTCCACGAGCTTAGGACGCGAGCCGGCGGGGAAGTCAGGGGACATGAGGACGGAGGCAAAGATGTCGGAGAACAAGGAAGACTTGAAGGTATGGTCGTCAACCTGGGAGGCAGAGTGGACCTGGCCAAAGACGTAGACCTGCTTAGTAGAGCGAGGAAGAGCGTTGAGGAACTGAGACTCGCCAAAGGGAGCAGGAACACGGACAGTGAGAACACCGACACGCTCGCCCTGGTCCGAGAGAGCGAGGGCGACCTCAGAGGCCACAGCCGACTCAGCAGAGGCAAGAAGGACAAGAACGATGTCAGGCTGCTCGTGACCGTCGTACTCAAAGAGACGGTAAGCAGTGCCGAGCTCAGCATTGACAGCAGAGAGAAGGCGAGCGGCCTTGGAGACCGGGTCGGCGCGCTGGAAAGCCTTGTCGAAGGCAGCGGTGCGGACGTCTTCGAAGACAGCCGCGAGACGCTTGACGCCGAGGACGTCGACGACACGCTGCGACTCGCGGGCGAGACGAAGGCCGTCGTAGATGTGCGCGGCCGGGCAGACCGAGGCAAGAAGCGCGGTGAAGAGCGACATGTGCTGGAGCTCGGTGACGCGGGCGGAGGCGACGAGCGCCAGGCCCGAGTCGCGAGCGGTGTCGAGGGCGGTGACGTAGTCCACGACGAAGGCGTCGGCGACGGGCGAGTAGTCGACCGCGGCGATGGACAGGGCCACGGGCGACGGCAGCTGGGCGAAACAGGCGAACTCGGCCAGCACGGGCGCGAGAGCAGGCAGGGCGCCGGAGGACGCGACGAGCGCACGCGGAGCGGCCGAGTTGACGCGGCCGTCGAGCGAGGAAGAGAGAATGTAGCCGAGCGGCAGAGAGCCGGCGCCGTCGCGGGTCTCGAGTCTGCTGACGAGCGGCACGGCGCCGAACGCGTTCTTCTGCAGCGACGCGGACCAGGCCGCGATGTTGTCGTCGAGCGCGAAGGAGGACGACGCGGGCGAGTATGCAAAGACAGCGTCGGCGAGCGCAAAGGTCGCGAGCTCGACGAGCGTCTGCGGAAACAAATAGGTCGGCCCGTCGATCGCAGAGACGTCCTTCGCGACAGAAAAAGGCGCAGAGAGCGTCGCGGCGTTTGCGACGGACTTTTCGGCGCCGTCGAACTCGACCCAGTCGCGACTGCTGTTGTTGTTGTTATTTCCGGACTCGGCTAGTACCATTTTCTCGTTTGCTGCTCGCGAAATCACAGACGCGTTTCTTCGTGATATTGTCCGGTTCGGCGCAGAGAATCCCAAAAGCTGCTTTGAGACCGCAAAACTCATCCGGAAGCAATTTCTCTCTTCGTTTCCGAGAAAGTTGGAGCTTCCTCGCTGCACGGTTCGCACAAACCTTATTCGCACGCAATCGCTCAAATAAATTACTATGCTTGTCACGTGAATAGTCAATTACTAAGGAATTACAAATATATTCTACAATCAGGCTCAGCTTAGCTCTGCAGCGCCCGCAGACGCTCACGCATCTCCTCGAGCTCGGACTCGTCCTCGACCTCGTCTGCCTCCTCAGCCTTGTCCGGTTCTGCCGCAGCCGGTGGTGTCGACGGGACTGCGCCGGCCTGGCCGAGTCGACCGCCTGTGACTTCCGCGAGCACAGCATCGACCTCGGCCTCTGCCTCCTCTTCCAGCATGTCCTCGCCGTCGTCAACTTCCAATGCGTCGCCGACCATTTCATCCATAATCCCTGCCTATTTCTCGTCAGTATGTCTTGTAGTTTTCTTTCCTTTACGTAGACACGCATTGTGCACACCTTCATGAGCTCCTGACTCAGTTCCCGCATCGTGCCCGATAACTCTGGCAACCGCACCAACGCATTCACATCCTTCATCACCCCCGTACTGGCTCTCATGCTCCCCTCAATCTTGCGCACCGCAAACGCTTCTCGTACTTGCATCCCCACAGACTGCAGTTGCGCCTTGGACTTGTACAATCGACTGCGTTGCTGTCGCACATGCACCAGCTCTTTGGCGAGGATACGTGCAGATGAGACGTCGCCTCGTCGAGCTGATGCTTTGATCATTGCTTTCGTTTTGCTTTCTAGTGATGCTATTGTAGACACTTGTTTCTCTAGCTGTCGCTCGTTCTTTCGCAGCAATCCATTACATTTCCGCATCTATCATTTATACCAATTAGTTCACAACCATAACAGCAATACATTCATATAAATATGAATACAAAATACCTGCTCAGCCGGATCTGGCCCGTATATAGCCCGCTTTAGCATCTCCATCTTGCCCAAATGTTTTGTATATCTTTTGGTCACCTTCGTGGGCGTAATCCGAAGTCTAGTTCAGTTCTCTGAGCCGCACCATCAAACTTCTTTTCTCGTCTTATCGATTCACTCTGCGATTATACTGATACTATATCTTGAAAGTGATTTATTTGGTTTTGGTTCATTCAATTTCTGATCAGCTTGATGAATTGGGAGATTCTGTGTTTTATTGGTTGCGTGAGGGCGAGTCATAGTCTTCATTTAAGAGTACTGTCATTCTATTTCCAGGCAATTAACCGTATCGCACTCTTTCAACTGTTCCATATACCGATTTGTAATACAATATAATCTAATTTGATTCTATAATCACAGATTATTTTGTTTTTCAATTCCTCACAAACGATGCTAGATATCGTCTACTGATCTGATTCTGACCAAATACCATTGCAAAAGTTATAGTACCTATGACGACTGATATAGCTATAAACTTATTTGCTATCAATTGATTTTTGCTTTTTTCTAGTCTTCTGCTGCTAAATATGCTTTATTTCATCTTGTTCCCTGTTTATAATAAAAGAGGAGCTACCTGATACCATTTTCGCAACTCTTATACCACACTGCAAGCTATCTAAACATTTGTGCAAAGTGTAAAGGCGGAGATGCATATATACGACTGTTTTCTACGTCATCCATATTATTGCTTTAGCATTAATCTCAAAAAATCTGTCGCTCAGTTGAAACCATTCAAAACAAAATACACACAGTCAATGCAGAATTTTCTGCTCACCAAGTTCAAATTTGACTATTTCGTACTTTTGATTGAGGCGGCACTAATAATATGGGACTGGAACATTAAATACCTCTTCATCTATGCTACACTGCGTTTCACCTCCTCGTCTATGCTACACTGTGATTCAGCAGCCCCTAAAATTAGGATTTCCTCATATTTGCACTTTTTCACTGCCTCAATATGTCTCTGGATTTATATAAAAGTCTCAAATTAGTTTCTTCGAGTAGTTTTTTTTCTGCTATTAACTGATTGTAAATGTACCGACATGATGGGGCTTTTTTGATATTTCATCGAAGGTAGTAAATGTCGAATTACAATACATGCTGCCGAGTGCAAATACACTGCTCTAGTTTGAAAGATTATTATAAAGGTATTGTATAAACTTAACAGATAAAGAAATACATGTATTAAGAAATAAAATACTACAAGTGTAAATCTCTTCTAAATAAACTATACCTGGGCGAAGGGTTTCGTTATTGTTGAGGAAAATACCAGAAAAAAGACTATGGAGGCGCTCTGCTTATATCTGATTTTTCTGAAATAAGATGAAACTTTCTACTACGCGTGCAAGGAAGACTGTACAGATGAGTACGTTTTATGAAGTGACGAGATCCACAGCATTTTTTAACGACTTGTTTATCGAATGCTGGTAAATCATATCAACTCCTTTTATAAGACAGGGTTCATTCCTACGGGTTCTGTGATGTGTCAAGCGACACTCTTTTCCAGGAGGCATATGTAAAGAGCCTCGTGATGTTGATGTTGTATAGTCACTTTAGCAATTTGGTAGTGAACGTTGAGAACCATGACCAAGCTGTTTTTTATAATAGATTGACGGCTGCTATTTTGAGTCAGTTTTTTTGCTGTAAAGGATTAATATATCATGTCATCTGCACAAGCACCTGTTGACAATAAAGACACCATCGAACCAGACTTTGTGAAGATGGTGGGTATACGCTTTTAAATGAGTCAATGGGGAATTGGATAACGTGATAAGCTTGAATTTCAGTTGTATAAACCACGATTGTGAGATGTAGAGATAGTGTGTAGATTGGCCAATATTCCAACGTACCAAAGATGCACAGCTCTGTACATTTCAAAAGCACATCTAAATTAGAACTTTCTACTTTGAATACTTTTATAGACATTAATTCATATACAAGAAAAAGGTAAGTTGATCGTATGAGCGGATTAGGAACTACGGCCCAGTCCCCCAACCCACGTCGAAGAATTCTGCCGTTGCTTTGGCGAGCGATGGTTGCCCTACGACGCCCTACACGTCTGCCCTACGTCAAATAGCGAAGATGGGTGAGTAGAAGCCCTGGTTTGGAAGACGCGTTGGAGCGTTTGTTTATTTTTTGTTGCGAGTTGAGTGCTAACCAGACGCGTCGTTAGTAGACCAGCTTGAGACACACGCGGATCCGACGGGATTGGAACAGCACCATGGACTTGATCAGGAGCAGGATCACGAACATGAACATGAACATGAGCATGAACATAATGCTGAGCATGAAGCTAGTCATAAGCGGCCGCGAGAGGACAATTTGTTTGAGATAAACGAGGAAGAACAGTACCGGTTTATCGCTGATCATCTAGAGCGCGTTGCTGCAGAGACGCATGACCACGTTCACCACGACGCGGGTCTTGATATTCACGCTGATACTTCAGCTCCGGTGGTTTACGACTATCCGCTTGACGATCTTGCGTCTGCGAGCCCGTCTGTGCAGATTACCTTGCAAAGTCTGCCGATTTTGGATAATCTTGCAAACCAGATTCTGGACCGCATTGGACGCGGGTCGCCTTATGACGCGTATAACATAATTTCCCAGCCGGAGAGTGATCAAGGACAAGCGTATCGTGCGCTTACGAACTTATTTGACCAGACAAAGAAGTTTTATACGCATGATCATTTCATTTCTGCAGCAGAGTTGGGATTCGCAAAGTCGTCGCGGTACTCTGCCACGATTAGAAAAGCTAACCTGGCGACGTTTGTGTCTGCTGTTTTTGGCGCGTGTGAGGTGCCGTTTTATTTTTTGAATCAGTGCTTTTTGGACGCGTTTGTGCCTGAGAATTCGCGGATGCTTAAGGTCCATGCTGCGTTATACCTTGACTTGAAAACGCAGGTGTTTATATCGTCATTGGGCGAAGGTGTGCTTTCGCGAGAGGAAATCGCTGCGGATGTATTCCCAGACACGCTTGATCAGGATATTTTAAAACGGAAATCTGATCCCATGGCCACACTTGGTCCTACAGAAGCTGAGTTTATTGCTCGTTGCAAAAGTCGAGCGCTTCAGTTATCTAATCCTGAAGATGACTATCAAACGCTTTCTGATCGATACCCCTGGGCTAGTTTTGTCCGCGATGTGAGCGAGTACGTGTCAAAGAATTACGCGTCGTTGATTGCATCGCCTGCACCGCCAGCTAGCGAACGACAGAAAGTTCAAGCGGAGATGAATAACGTGCTTCCACCACCATACCCCACTGAGACGCCTGTTGTGCACGCTGAACCTGTACTGCATCACGCAGAGCCTGATATTCCTGTCGATCCTAGCATGACAGGTTACGCATCGTCAGTAGCCGGATCTACGGAGCCAATGACGTCCGCAGAGGCATATGCCGCTGCGCATGAAATAGTCGGGGAATCCAGTAGCGCGCCAGTTCGCGCCAAAGTTCCACGCAATCGCGCGTACAACGGGGGCATCAACAAGCGCCGGCCTTGGACAAAAGCGGAAGAAGACGCGTTACTCCAAGGTCTTTCAGAAGTTAAGGGACCTAAATGGAGTCAGATTTTGGAGATGTTTGGACCGGGAGGACGGATTAACGAGGTGCTGAAGGATAGAAATCAAGTGCAGCTTAAGGACAAAGCGAGGAACTTGAAGTTGTTTTACATGAAGAGTGGGAAGGGCGTGCCGTTTTATTTGCAGTTTGTGACTGGGGATTTAAAAAGGAGTAAGAAGAACCGTGAGGATTAGAAGGATGTAATTTTAGGAGTGCAGTTTAATGCCAGTTTTTACAATATTGACTACTTTACAGTATCAGGTAAAAGCAAGAGTAAATATAGTTAGGGCTAATAAGTAATAAGACGGCTGCCATTTGCGCAGAGAGAAAGGTGGGTTAGGTTATTTGCTACTAAGTGAAAAGCGACCAATGAGCGGCGGCCGAAAAACGGGTCCTCGACTGCGGAGTTTTGATTGCGCATTCGAGAGCCTGCGTCTATCTCACGATTTGCCTGTTTTCCTTTCTGCATCGTAAACACGGAGGAAACACGATCGAAAAAACAATGAACGGGCTTACAAGGACAGTACTCCGCCCAAGCGGCGCCGTCCCCGGTGCTGCTGCTGCTATTTTACGAGCGACACAGATGCGGACGTTCAGCGCGACGCGGGGCGCGAAGAAGCCCGAGGCGGTAGCTGAGAAAGGCGTGTCTGTGTCGCGGTCGCGGTTGCCGACTGATTATCCGCTTCCGAGCGAGCGTAAACCGCAGAACGCGATTGATTACGCGATGACGACGCTTGATGCGATTGCGAACTGGGCCAGACAGGGCTCGTTTTGGCCAATGACTTTCGGTCTGGCGTGCTGTGCGGGTACGATACTGGTGTTTGAACGAGAGAGAAAGAGTGTGGTGCTAACAAAGGTGCAGTGGAGATGATGCATTTGTCCGGCCCTCGATACGATCAGGATCGTGTGGGAATTATTTTCCGTGCCTCGCCTCGTCAGTCCGACATCATGATTGTGGCCGGCACGCTCACAAACAAGATGGCACCCGCGCTTCGCCAGGTGTACGACCAGATGCCCGAGCCCCGGTGGGTTATTTCCATGGGTTCCTGCGCAAACGGAGGCGGCTACTACCATTACTCGTACTCGGTCGTGCGTGGATGCGACCGTATCGTGCCTGTTGATGTGTATGTGCCTGGATGCCCGCCTACGTCCGAGGCGCTTATGTACGGAGTGTTGCAGTTGCAGAAGAAGATGCGGTTGCAGAAGATCACGCGGCTCTGGTACCGCAGTCGGTGAGCGGGTAGTCGGCGTTGCATTGTTAATTTGGCATTTGTTTTTGTAATGTTATGTTTGTTTATTTTAAAGTGGTAACGTCTAGGAGATAATTCAATAGAAGAGTTGGGTTGCAATATATTCAGCGAAATTTTACATATACAGTGATTGAACTATTACACCTCTAAACAAAAAAAAAATCGAAAAAAAGAAAAAGAAAGAAATTCAACAGATCCACAAACGTGACAATTACAATCAATACAATATAACATACAGCAAAATATTATAAAACAAAATAATATAAAATACTAAACAGTCTATTAGAAGCCATCGTAGACATTGGCAGCCTTTTCATGAGCATGGCGCTCGTCGTTAATGCGCCACCACCACTCAAACAGCTCGTTCTCTGGATCACGGCCATCCCAGGGCTTTGGAGTGAGGATGTAGTGCACGTTCTTGACCTCGTCGTCGCGCCAGATGGGTTTGTGGATATCGCGAAGAGTCTTGAGCGCGTTGTATTTATACGACAGCGGCACCCACGAATCGCGAAAGACGTCGGAGAGCAGAGACTGGTCGGCGAACTCGTAGTTGTCTGTCATTGTGGGCGAGCTCATTGCCGCCACGATCTTGTCGTACGCGGCCTTGGACGGGTTGACGACTTGGAGACCGCCGTTGCAGATGGCGAGGCCGGTGTTGGTGGGCGCGCCCTCTCTCTGGGCGGTGTGTGGGTCGGCGTGCTGGTGGGTGAACGAGCAGTTCTCGGGGATCCTGAGCACAAACGTTAGTAACTTCAAGCAATTGCAGGCAATTGGCGGCAAAGGACAGTTACCAGTCTTTCGGATAATGGGCCTTCTGGAACGGGTTGCAGGTGCAGGCGTGCGAGGCGGCAAAGATGCGGTCCGAGTCGTTGAGCTCCATCTCCATGAGCTCGTCCATGTTCTGCAGCACGATCATGTCCGAGTCGAGCTGCACGACGCGGTCGAACTCGACGAGATTGAACGGCTGCAGCTTCGACCAGCAGTCGTAGAAGCGCACGTCGTTGCCGTAGTCCTTGTGCACTTTCGGCAGCAAGTAGGGGATCTCCCGCTTTGCGATTCCGCGCGCTTCGAGAGCAGCATGGCCCTCGGGCTCCAGTGTCGCCGTGTAGAGCACGAGAAGAGGGTATTTCGAGCCGGCTTTGCGGAGGGAGTACTCCAGCGCGAGCAGCCCGGGGAGGTACTTTGTGTTTGTCAGCAGCGTCGTCCACACGCGTTTGGTGTCGTCGGGAAGCGTCATCGTGGTAGTATGGTACAGAGTAGAGATAATTGGCAATTAACAAACAACAATTACGGGAATAAACGCAAATAAAGCAAAGAGCAAGGGAAAAGCGGTCTACAGCCAAAAAGACAGGAGAGCTGTGCTCTGTTCAACCGACGCCTATCGCGTCCGCACACGTTCTTTTCGCCCAGCACATTGTCTCGATTAGGAGACTTGTTTACCTTTTGCTGCTTACGTCTTTAATTACTGCCGCATCCGCTCGTGTCGCAGACGTGTCTTTTTGATATCGCTTGCTTGTTTACTTGGGTTATTGTTGTTACTGCTACTGTTATTGTTATTGCACAATCGCTATTATCATTCACTCCAGCTTATTCCACTGTTCAAAACCCGCCGCAAATAAACTGCTCGTGCACGCTCGGCTTCGGCGCTTTCTCCCGGCTCGCCGCTCCGTTCGCCTTTGTCATCCGCGCCGCACACTCAGCAGTCATGTGATTTATTAACTACGTGGAATTCACGTGAACAAATAGTCACGTGGATTGCACTCGGAAGGAAGCCGTGTATTTGGGTTTTGTGGATTTGAATTTGCTGCTTCTGCGTTTCCGGTTTGCTTCATCTCGCTGGCTTTTCCTCTTCTATCTTAACGTCATTGTATTGACTGTATATTGAAACATGGCTGGCGGTCACGGTCCTCCAGGTGAGTTGTTGTTGCATTGTATACACGGCTGCTTGTAATGCGCTTGTGATCGCATTGCTGGTCGGTGAGCCAATGAGCGGCGCCGTATTACCTGTATTTCCATACTAACATCATATTTACACGAATCTAGTTCTCCGCAGAGATCCTGCCATTGAAAGGCATTATTGTACGTTTGAATCAATTATTATAACTATTAATGTGTCTTTGGCGTTAATATGACTAGTCATGCGCGAAAACTACGAATACTACTTCAAATGGACTCCCAAAAACGTTCGTCATGTCGTCGGTCTTCTTATCGTCGTTCCAGCTCTTTTGACTGTCGTTTCTTACCGTGTCGACGTACGTATTCTGCTTTTTATTCACAAGTGCTTATCGCTAATTTATACGTTATAGGGAATGATCAACTTCGAGGCAAAGAAGCGTGGAGACAGCATTATCGAGCGGAAATAGATACTTACACACATACATACTTCATCATATTCATTACTATTTATCCTATTCCTCGTTCCCTATTATACATCTCATACCTAATCCCTTCCCTATCTTACATCTCCAATTCCCCCAATCACTCATCCTCGCGTGCGTTGTTTACAATCATCGCCGTCATCTTTTCAATATACACACTACGTTCTGATCCACCTGTACTCTGCTCTTCCATAACCGGCAGCTTTTTATCAGTCTCCAGATCAGCCGCAGAGTTTTCTTGCAGCGAGTGCAAATTAGCAACTTTGATCTGCACCTCTTTACTCTGCGCAATCAAGAACCGCACAGTCTCATCCAACGGCGCGACTCCACTTGTCCTTTGTAGAAATGCGAGCGCTGCTTGATATGTTTTGAGAATCGTAATTAGTTTGTCGTTTTGTCGTTTCTTGAGGTATAGTTGTTCGTTGGCGTATTGTGATGCCTGCAGTGTTTTGCGTAGTGTTAGTAATCTGCTATCGAGATTTGAGTGCGATGTTGAGAAGTCAATGCCCTGGCTATTAGTATTTGCTTCCTATACATAATTTAGAGTACTCACTTTATGATGAGATAATCGCATCCAACCATCTGCGACATCATCTGGAATCGCAAGAATATTTCGAAGTACATACAACTCGAATCTACTTCATCAGTATACTTCATGACCACTAACTATATATGCCATTACCTATCAAAATTCTTATCAACAATGCCTTCCAACAACGTCTCTAACTTTGCCGTCCCCAGCTCGATCTCATCCTCCGGAATATCCTTACACGGCGGCGTATTATGCAAGAACGCTTCAATTGCAGCCGTACATTTATACAGAATATTATTCACAGCGTTGATTATATCATCCAGCAGCGCGATTGGCGGATACTCAAAGTGCTCTGTCAGCAACGCGGTCGTGCTCGACGACGGCTGCGCCATTATCAACAATTGAACCCCAGATCGCTGCTCTTTGGGAACGTGTATCAATTGTAAACAACGCGTCTTTCGTTCTTTAGCACCCATAATAGTTGGATTTACATAAGCAGTCTGAAGTAGGGCACGTAGGGTTTTTTGTAGCAGTCACGCGCAACACACACCTTTGTGAGCCGCACGATATTGGGAAAATGCAGCGGTATGAAATAGCGAATCGGACTTGAGTTTTGGTTCTTCAGCAGACTGAGCAGTTTAAGATCACCAGCAACTCTGTCGACGAAGTCTGTTATAACAACTTCATCAAAACAATATAACAAATAACAATGTCTGATACCGAGGAAGTCATTGCCGCTGAGGAGGTTGTTGAGGTTGAAGCCTCTGCTCCCGCTGGAGAGATGTCCGTCGAGGACGCTCTTAAGGGAGTTTTGCGCAAGGCTCTTATCCACGATGGTCTTGCCCGTGGTCTCCGTGAGGCCTCCAAGGCTCTTGGTCGGTATGTTAAACAATGAAGAAAAGTGATGAACTGGTAGGTTAACGAGTCAATAGCCGTGAGGCCCACCTTGCTGTCCTTTGCGACTCTTGCGACGAGGACTCTTACGTCAAGCTTATCGAGGCTCTTTGCGCTGAGCCCGAGAACAAGATCCCCTTGATTAAGGTCTCTGACTCCAAGAAGTTGGGTGAATGGGCCGGTCTCTGTATGTTTCTCTTGTTATTGATAAATGATCCCGAACATATTTACTTACTATGGCTATAGGCGTTCTTGACCGTGAAGGTAACGCGCGCAAGGTTGTTGGTGCCTCGTGCGTCGTTGTCAAGAACTGGGGTGAGCACTCTGCTGAGCGTGACTTCTTGCTCCGCTACTTTGAGAGCAACTAAGCGCTTTTGCTGCTGCTTTAGTGTGTTGTCCTTGATGTAGTCTGTATTTTGGGTAATATTAAGGGTTTATGAAAAGCATTTCTCTTTGTGTGTTTATAGTTAGTATTACGCTAAATATACGCTTGTACATTTATCTTTACTTAAAATTATCATTCAATGTAATTATGCCGCATTATAGATGGGTATTACTAACTCTTATTATGCCAACCAACTATAATATAAACGAAAAAACAAGATGCATTAATCTATGGGAGCTCTTTGTGTGTTATAGTCTGTGCTACGCTAAATATATACTTGTACATTTATCTTTACATTAAATGTTCGGTCACTGTAATTATGCCGCCTTATTGGTGTGTATCACTAACTTTTATTATGCCAACCAACTATAATACAAACAAAAAAACAAGATGCATTAATCTATTCGAGCGCCAGGAGCAGTAAGATCGGTAGTGTTTAAATCACCCAACTTCAACAAGCTTCCTTCAATTGAAAATACTTTGCCCGAGTTTTCCAAAGACTCAATAACAAACGTCAACTTTCCATCAATTTTATTCCCATTGCCGTCGATCCATGATCCGAAAGATTTCGGAGTCTTTGCATTTGTTTCAGAGTCTTGCTGGTTAGTTCCGTTTGGATCAGTTTCAACGTATTCGTCGTCATCGTAATCATCTTCGGCATCTTGCGCGTATTCATTCTCAACAAATTTCCACTTTGGCGGTATTCTATCTCTCGTAATACTCGCGTTGAATACGTCATTGACAAGTAAACCAATATGACTTCTCGACTGCATGTTTATTCTTCCTTGAAGAATATCGCCGCGTTTGGGTCTCCACACTAAAAACGTAGCAGACACCCATGCAAAGGCAAACGGTGACTCGTTAATAATCCGCGCTCCGGCGTCTTGATCGATGTCCACGTCCAGCACTGCCAAAACGATACCGTCGACGGGTGCGAAATAGGTCATTGTAAGCGGATCGAGATGCTGAGCACGGATTCCTTGAAGCGGTGTAAGTGCGTACATGGGCGCAATGGAAAGATGCATTGATGCGGTGGTTTTGTAGAAACAGTTACTTGGTGGTGGTGTGCCGAGGATAGAGACTTTTGGCGGTGGTCGAGGATGTTCGATTTCTGATAATATCGCTTCTGAAACTGTCGTTGTTGTTGTTGTTGTTGTTGTTGTTGTTGCTGCTGATGTTTGTTGTGTTGTATTTGATGATGATGATGTTGTTGTTGTTGTTGTTGATGATGGTATTATTGATGCTGATGTTGTTGTAGATGTCGATGTTGACGATTTGTCTACATTTTCAGAGACTCGCCTCCGTTTCTTGCTTTTCTTTTCACTTTCTCCCATTTTGCTCTCTATATGTATCTATAGCCCCTCTATAATGATGAATAATAAAGGATGAGAAAAGAGTTTTGGAGTGCACAGAAAAAAGTTCAAAAATCTCTGTCTCCCAAAAGAAAAATCCCAGTGAAACTTTTAAAATCAAATAAACTCAAAACTAGAAAATAAACTATGCGGCTCACTTTTTTTTTCTTTCTCGTTTTGTAGTCGCAAGTTGGGAGTTCTTTTTGAGAAGAAGCCGGGTAAAATTGTATAATTTTTTTTTGTGTTTGAAAAGTTGTGGTGGAAGGCGTTTGCGGCGGAGGCGGCGAAATTATTTGATATTCAATTACGTTCTTCTTTACGACATTTACGACAAATTTTTTGTATTCATATTCATATTATATTTGCATCTTTACTTTGTTTTCTGAGAAATAGCACAATGTCGGACGAGGTAGGTTTAAGTTGTTTCTTTATGTTGGATTATATTGATGGAGATGTATAGATTGTTTGGCAGATCATTAACCAGGACTTTTGTTCTTTCAAAATCAAGTATGAATTGTGGACTATTAACTTGACCTGTTTAACATTGCAATTACAGAACACTCAAAGATCAGACATTTTGTCGCAACGAGTACAACGTATGTATACACCCTACAGTACTCGAAATAAATGCTAATGTAGTAGGTCACTGGATTTTGCACACGGCAATCATGTCCTCTCGCCAACTCACGATACGCTACAGTTCGCAACGTCAACGGCAGATTATATCTCTACATAAAGACCGTAGAGCGCGCACACACTCCGTTGAAGCAATGGGAGCGGATAAAGTTATCGCAGCAGTACACAAAAGCGCTTGAGCAAATTGAAGAGCGATTGATATACTGGCCTAATTTCCTTATTCACAAGTGTAAACAGCGACTTACGAGACTTACGCAGGTTGCTATTGCGTCGCGTAAACTTGCGTTGAAGAGTAGAGATGAGGAGAGAAGAGTTGTGGGCGTGAAGTCGAAAGTTACTAGACGTGAGACTACTAGAGAGAGAAAAGCGCTTGCTGCTGCGCGTGTGGAGAAGGCTATTGAGAAGGAGCTTTTGGATCGTTTGAAGAGTGGTGCGTACGGTGATAAGCCTCTTAATGTCGATGAAAAGGTGTGGCAGAGTATTATGACCAATATGCAAGCTGCTGCTGAAGACCAAGCCGACGGTGACCTTGACGCTGAGGAGGAAGAAAGTGATGATGAAGCTGAGGTTGAGTACGTCGAAGATGAAGATGAGGAAGATGAAGAGTTGATCGAGTTGGAGGATATAGAGAATTGGCTTGGTGCTGATATTCCAACTGATGAGGAATTAAGTGAAGAGGAGGACTCTGAGGAAAGCGACGAGGAGTCCGATGAGGAAGATTCTACTACTCCAGCCGTCAAGCGCAAGAGATCTAGCGCTTTACAGAAACCAAGAAAACGTACGTCTCCTATCCTATTTTCTGTGTTTACATTACTAACGTTAACAGGCGCACCACGCGTGGAAATCGAGTACGAACAAGAACCCGCACAAGCTACCAGCATGCAAAATGCTTGGTGATTGGGTATTCAGTGGTCACAGTTTGGTTATATTTATTTTTATATGAATTAATGGGCATGATAAAAGTACTTTGTTATTCTATTTCTTTGTGATTAAGTATTGTTTCTTCGTTTTTTCCTGTTTGTTTCAGTAATCTGGGGTTTGTATCTGTTTGCATTTGCATTAACTTGTCTATTCCTTCCGTTTAAAAATAGTAGAAATGTGAACAAATTTCATGAAATAGAAAAAAAAACAGAAAACTTTGACCCCTGAAAATCATAAGAGCGGCTCGTCAGCCAATTTCACATTTCGTCCGAGTTCAACGTCCGCCTAATTTTCCCATCCTCAAACCGAAAGTTGTATTATTATTACAACGACCAAAAACCAAGGCAGCTTTCTTTTCTTTTCTTAAAAAAGAAGAGAAGCTGTGTGCGAAGTTGCGAAGTGAGTTTTGCATTAATGCGAAGATAATGTCAACTCTCTCGCATTCGTACGCTGTTCTTGACGCTCGCGCTGGCGATGAGCAAGATGAGCGCGACGCGTCTAGAAACGTGTCTTTTTCTCAATCTTCATTAGAAAACCTACACCAACGTTCAGCGAGATTTCCGTCTTCTACATCGTCACTGGCATCTATTTCTTCTTTCTCTTCGTCGTCTTCAACGTCAGTTTTTTCGCATGGACCGGTTGCTGGCACCACGTCGGCTGATGCTTCTGCTGAACTTACTGGGGATGAGTATGAAGAGGACGATGAGCGCGAGGACGGCGCTCTTTCTAATGTAGTTTCAAACAGAGATGAAGTTCAAGATGATGAAACTGAACGGTTACAATCACGACGACGAACTTCACGATCGCGGTCACGGACAAAAACGGCACGAGTTCGACGGCGGTCACGACGGAAAGTTAAAGTACTCGATGGTATGAAAGACGGGTATAATCTTGGCTTTCGAAAGAAATGCGTCGAGTCTGTTTTGATTGTTGGATTACTTGCTGTTTCTGTGTTCCATAATTTACAAGCTGTGCAAAATAGCTCGACGTTTGTTTTTATTTGTTCCGGGATCATTCTGTCTGTGCTGTTTATGAACAGATCAGAATGGAGTATGCCGTCGGTTTTGTACATTTATTTGTTCCCCACCGCTCTGACATTAACTGACTATCCACAATACCTACGTTTAAATTTACTACTATCAGTTTGTTCACTACCTCTTTCCGAACCAATTTTATCTACAATTGCAATGCTACTCGAACCTACAAATCCAACAATATACTACCTCTACATCAATATCACCACTATTGTCAGTGAACTTACAACAACTTCCTTATCTCCTACCGAGACATCACTAGCCGGAATCCTTCTCGTGAATTTACTATTAAACGCGAAAAGCATGGAAATGATTTTTCTCCGTGCATTCATGTTTGGCGCGTTTTTAAGTTTATGGCCTGCTTCGCCTTTTGTTAAAAAGATTATGAAAATTCAGTTATTGCCGCGTCATCGACGACCGAAAAATTCAATTAGAAAATTGCTGATGTACTCCAATTTGGTCTATTTGATTTTCGTGGTGAATGTGCTTGTCTTTGTGAGATATGTACTTTCTAAACAACTTGGTCATGATCCATTTTTATATATGATAAAGTATGCTTTATTTACACTATTTTTTTTGTCATTGTTCGCTTCTAACAAAGTAGTTACCTTTTTCTCGCCCCAGATTCTAGGAAACGCTTAAGTATGCTGGTCTACTGGGTATCCTGGCTCGCCATCTGCGTTCCATGGATTCATTACCTTTCTCCTTCATGGACAATTGATATTCGGCGCAAAGTATGGCATGGAATGGTTGTTGGCATGTTTCTTGTCGGCGGTGTATGTTGGGACGTTTCATTTACTTGCTTATCGCTATCGATTGCGCTTACGTTGTTTCTTTTCACGGAGTTCTTGCGCGCTACTGCTATGCCGCCATTAGGACATGCAATTCATGAAGCATTGAAGAAGTTCACGGATGAAAGGGATACATGTGGTCCTGTTATCGTTTCTCATATCTTTTTACTGTTAGGTATTTCTTTACCTATATTCTGGTCTGCGTCCCCTGCAGGAATTATATGTCTTGGATTCGGCGACGCATGTGCGTCAATTGTAGGTAGAAGATGGGGTTCTCACAGATGGTTTGATTCCAAAAAGACTCTCGAAGGCACAGCTGGATTTATAATTGCCGCCTTCACAGGTCTTATGCTAGCAAAGTACATTATCCCAGGCTACGATCCTAATATCCTCGGTGATTCGGAAACTTCAATTTCGTGGGCTTTACTTACTACTACCTCTACGGCCGTCTTGGAAGCTACGAGTGGTATGAATGATAACGTTATTGTACCTGTTTATATGTACGTTGCGCTGCGTCTTGGTGCTGATAACCATTCTGCGACTCAATTTGTTTAGCTGTTTATAGCGTTAAGAGAGCGTTGTTCTTTTCGTAATTAAATCGTATTGGCTTTTTTTCTGTTTGCTTGGATTGTGCAAAACAATCAACTTGTTAAAACTGGAATGGTGTTTGTTTCTACCTTGCGTGTATTTGCTTTTTGTTTTCGTTTGCGGTTTCTTCGTATTGGGTTCTTTTTGATTTTTTTTTGATTGAAATTCTGGCTCTTACTTTTGGAATTGTTGAAGTTTGACCCTATCTCTTTTTCGATTCTAGTGTTGTTGTCAGTTACTTCATTTGTGCTTGGGTTGTTCGTTGTGTTAACGAAAGGGTTTGACTTTATTTGTAATAATTTCCAAACGAAAGATGCAAGAGTTAAAAGAAGAGAGATAGAGTTGGAGCTATAGAAAAATCGTTACAATATAACGAAATATCCCTAAAGACAATCGCTCATCCGTAAAGTGGTAAAACAATCTTGAACTCCATTAAATATTAACTAAAATAACTAAAAATACACCTAAAAAGTATAGATTACACATGCTACACAAGCACTATCGCGGTCGCAAACTACGGCCAGATCTAGTCAACGTTTTCGTAAGAGACAGCTCGTTTTTGTGACGAGTACTACTTCTTGTAGCTCTATTCTCAAGATCTACAGTCTCACGGTCATTGTCATTGTCAGCTTGTTCAGAATATGAGCGTGCTCGACGTAGTGACCACCTGGGAGATTCTGTACTTGCACCACTTTGTTCACGGGTATGCACATTAGGAGTCAAACTTCTCAGTGAATGCCTGGTACTTCGTTTTGGAGATGCAATTGCTTCAGTATTGTGATCCTCTCCCTCATCATTGTCAACTTTCAAGGTTTGCTCATATGCAACTCGATGCTCGAGATTCCAGAGCCGAGATCGCGTCACTCCTGCAAGTAGCTGCGGTTTGACAATAACGTATCGTGACGCTGGAATATGCTCGTTGACTGCCGGCTCCGTAAGTTGTTCAGCAGCTTTCAATTGCTCGACACCTGTGGATTTCCTGCATAAGCTGTCAATCGCATCTGCTGACTCAGAAGATAAGTCATGGTCAATATTGCTGTTAGCTCTCCCGCCCGCTGTGGTTTGTTCAACTGCGTCATTTTCATCCTCGTTCTCTTTCTGGAATACAGCGGTTGTGTTCTCTGGAAGTGTCTCTAAATCATTGTCAACTGAGTCTCCTTCTGGGATGAGGTTTGAGTTGACAGCTCCAGATTTCTTGACACATGCTGTCGCGGCTAAGTGCTTTTCCGGTATCGGGTACTCGCCTACCGGCTGCTCTCCGATACTGCATTCTTTTGTCTCACATTCCTTATCCCTGGTTTCGTCCTGACCTGTTGTATCCTTATTATCCGGTTCGCTCGCATTGTTCCCTGCAGAAATTTGCGAGAGCTGTGAGACATTGGCCGCCACCGTGGAAACTGCAGCATGCAAGATTGTGGTCTCTGTCGTTTTGTTTGCTAGAGATAGAGCAACTTGCCATGCTGCTGTGTTGTAACTTAAAGAATTAATTCCTCCAGAACGACCAATGATTAACGGTGTCCAGATAAGTTTATCAGGCTCAAGCTTGATGTAGTTCTTAGCCTCCCATGCAGATATCGTTTGCTCAATGAAAAGTCGGTCCACCCGTATACCGTAATTTCCTGTTTGTGGATCCTGCACTAATGCATTCAAACCCTCGAGACCACAAACGATATCATCCGGGGTCATGCCTGTTCTCTCAGAAAGTTGAGAAATGCTGACAGATTCCGATCCATTCCTCAAATCAGAGTTACCAATCAAATCACGTAGTTCATAGCATAGGGTTTGTTTCCAGTAATTGCGGTAAGAAAGTAGACCTAGATCGGATAAAGGCTTCTCGGGAGTACCGACTTTGCCTTCACTGCGTGTAAGCAGGTATGAGAACGAAATTAGAAAGTTGCCGTAACCTTTACGCTGGTAAATTGGCAACGTCAGAATACATGAAACATTGTAGCTAGACGCGTTTTGCTTTTCCTGTTATCATCAATCAATATTCATACTTGTTCGATAGATTAGTATTGAACTTACTTTTGAAAAGTACCCGACAAAATGGCAGCCATGCTCATCGAGCTCAGTCATGATGTAAAATAGAAACGGCTCGACGTCATAGTACAGCGTCTTTGACCCGAGAAACAGCTTTGCGAGTAGACACAGATTTTGGCAGTATATCGGATTCTTCCGTCCATCAACTTCAAAGATTGAAACATTGCCTGCTCTGTAGATCTCGTCACCTGGAGGATGACGTGCCGGACACTTCAATTGGTGTCTCCAGTTCACGTACTCGGAAGGCATGTACTTCAGGCAGAATTCACAAATAAAAATTGTCGACCGACGATTGTATTCCTCCGGGTATGGTGCTGTGTACCAGGTCTCAATTTCGTAGTTGCTAAACCGTATTGCGCGAACTTTTGATATCGATTCCATATCATTCGCCTCATCATCGTAATTCTCTTCGTTTTGAGATTCCTCCAGACCAGATTCCCCATCGGAATCAATAGATGATGAATCAGACGAAATATCGTATATGTAATTCGAACTGACTTCAGAATTCTTCCCCTTTGATTTTGAGCGCTTTCGCTCCGGAGTTTCTTCCCCTTCAACGTACTCGTCTTCTGACGAAGAATCGGTACCAAGATGTCGCCGTTTTTTCACACCTTTGGTACTTTTCTGACGCCTCCGCGAGAAAGGTATATTGCGCTTCCGACGACGTTCGCTATTCTCTTTCTGTTTAGCTAGTAGCATGGTTTTCCCAAAAATCATCCTGTCGAAAGCTGTTGGTACCGTCCGTTTTGTATCTGCTTGACTGGCACTCAAAACTCCTCCGTATGGTCTGTCAATTCCGTCCTCGTCAACCACTCGTCCTCGGACGGTATTTCCCGATGCGGTCTTCTTGTAAAGATAAATGTTTCGCTCTTTTTGGTTAAAAGACATATATCCTGATATCGCAAGATTATTTTCGTGGATATTTATGTGATTCGCTAACTGGACGAGATCGAATTTCGCCATATATGAGTTAGGCAGTTTTTCAAACTTCACAAATGTTGACTTTAGCTTTTCGCGCGATGGATTGTTAGAGATTCGTAATTGAGTCGGATGTGCCGGTACTGGTGACGGCAAATGTGTAGGTGCAAGTGGATGTGCTCTCACTCGTAAACTAACTGTGGGCCGATTGTCAAGGTTTTCCTGCGTTAAAGCTGTATCTTGTGTCCTTTGTATTCGCTCTGTAGAACTCATAGTAGAGGACTCTACATTCATTACCCGCGGTCGACCCCGGCCCCGTCTAAGTGGTGTATTTTCAAAACTCTCATTCTTGTTTGACCTCGACATAGCGGGTGATACTTGAGATCTCACAACATCGGTATTAGGAGACAGCTTAAAGTGTTTAACTGGCGCTGACTGAGTTGATTTAATCTTTGAACTTGCATCTAGATGCATAGTAGGATTCCGTGTCCGAAGTGATCTTACAGCGATGGGTATTCCGGACATTATTTTCGACTTTGTCTTCTCTTCAGGCTTATGAATACTGGATTCCACATTCTCAGTGACTTCAATGGCTGCTTTGTAAAGCTCATTGTCTGAGTTTCTCTCGCTAAGCTGCTCTTTCCTGGAGCCGTCTAAACTTGTGAGCGTGAAATCAATCTCAATAGCAGAGCCTTCTCGCGCAAAAATGTCAGAAATTCCATCGGAAGTTCTTATTCGAGCACTTTGTCGAGTTGGCTTCCTCGGAGAAACAGTTTGAGTAGTCGCAAGAGCGCTCATGGTGCGAGTCTGCCTTTGATCTCTGTTGGCACTTAAGGTCATAGTTCTGGTTCTTGAGCTTCTCGTTGCGGACTCGCCCAGGTCTTCATGCGGACTTGATGTCTCAATATCATTTATCTCTCTAGAACGCAAAGACCGCCTAGGTGTCACAAGCTTCCGACTTTCATCAATCGCATCTTCTTGGGCAGTATCCGTCTCTGCATCAAATTCACTTGACGATGGCGGTGAGGACAAAGGCGAGGACACCGAGCCTTCTGGCGAATTCAAACTCATAGACAAAATTCGACAACCCAGTTCAAAGTATATTATGAGATCTAAACAATAAAATATATTTAAAACCGACTGAATTTTGCTTTAAAATGTGAAAGTCTGTATTGACATAGACATTGTTCGAAGTTCTGATCTGAGTTGAGTTGAGTGTTGAGTTGAGCGTCGATTATTGTAGAACTGCCAAAATCTTGAGTACAGCTGATCACAAGAAACTAAAATATGTAGGTTAGTAGAGTAGTTTATACAGACAAAAGATCTAGGTATGAAAGCAATACGCAAAACAGTTGTCATTGCCGGTCGTATTCTATTCTAAAACAGAAAGCCCTTATGACAGCTGTTTCTACTCTTCATAGATAATACACGTACATCTTTTGGCAATAGTTATGAATTTGGTGCACGCGCAGATCTGACTTTGTAATAACTAAACGTGTGTGTGCGAGCAGTGGTGACAGGTCTCTTTAAGCTCGTCTATCAGAAGCGTGCACTTTATCTCCTAAAAAATCAGCTGTGTTAATAAACGCTGAAATGGTCTGAGTCTTCTACGTAGAGTACACCGATACGCGTGAGTAACGCGTCAAGAACAAGTGAAGAGGTGCATCACAGATTAGAATCTCAATGTATGTGCAAATTCATGCAGAAAAACACAATGGACGTACCAATAATAAAGCGCAACGCTATCACTGACTTATATATTTAAGCAAACCACTCAGTTCGGTACGCTGTTCGAAATCTTAGCAATTGTTTGCAGCTGTTCTTAACGATGCCATTGTTTATTCTGCCTGGAATTGCCGCAGGTTAACCGATGAGGCTGACTCAGCTTACGGTCGACATGCGCGTCTAAATCAAGCACTTTGCGATTTATGTTTATTTTACTCTACCTTATTGTTTGTCTACTACAGTAATTAAGCACATAAGCAGTTATTTCTATCAAGATATGGATATTTCGCGTGGTTTATAGATAGAATTACTTATGAGTAGGAAATTTTAATCAGATAATTAAACCATTTGCCCTAACCGTTGGGAGAATTTATAAAATTTAAGCTTGCTGAGCCTTAATTAAAATTCATCTGGAAAGTTTGATTGAGAACCGAATTAAATGGTTCAAGTAAAACTTCAGGAAGAGACTGGGACGGTGTAACTTCCTTAGCATCAGTCAAAATGTTCATTTTAAGCAAGTTCTCGGATCTGATTGTGATAGAGCCTTCAAAATTTTCCAAAAAGACAGAAGATGCAATTGAAGATGAAATCCATGTCAAATATGCGAATAAGGTAAGATTGATTCGAATTGGTATAATTCTTTGGTCTAATTCGACTCGTGGCTCAGGTTGTTCAAGACGTAGGATTGTGCTTGTGCTTGTACGACATTTTGGAGGTTGGAGACGGTCTTGTACGGTATGGCGACGGTTCTGCATACATTAAAAGTAAGCTAGTATAGATGAATTCGTGAATCAACTTACTGATCACAAATTTAGCCGTTTTTAGATTGGTTGTTTTTCGCCCTTTTATAGGGGAGACTTTAGTAGGTTGGATATCTTCATGCTCTGAAGATGGTATAAAAGGTGAGAAGTTGTTAATGCACGAGATTTGATCACAACGTCTGACTGAAAGTGTCTAGTGCGGATGGGTTTTTTCGATGACATTTTTATACCTAAGGAGTACCTGTTTGAAAATTGCATTTTTATTCCACGAGAACAAGCTTGGATTTGGCGTACAGAGCATGATCTCTACCTCGACACAAACGAAAGAATTAGATTTCGCGTAGAGCAAGAAATATTTACAGATCAGTCTCCGCAGGGTCCCAAGAATATTGAGCCGGAGTCCACACCACCAGCAGCTGGGCCCAATACGAATGGAACATCGGCAGAAGGCAGTACGGATGCAGCTGCTCAACAGCAAGAGTTACTACAAAAAGGGAAAGGTAGCGGTGCGGTTCCGCCGTATTCGATAGTTGCGTCGTGTCAAACATACGGTATGGGTTTGGTGACGTGGTGGGATTAATGAACTGATATGACGAAAGAGAATATGTACGATATATGATTTAGAGGCTGCATAAATTTGGAAGTCTGTACAAAACTTGATGGAATTACACATTTAGCATACTACTTACGGATCCTCTGTAAGAGGGTCCCCCGCCCGATGTAGTTGGAGATCTATCAAGATCTATGAAACTTAAATCTTCTTCAAGACTCTAGATAATAATAATTAGTCAATGAATCTAGGATTCAAGAGAATGATCTAATAAAAAGTATATACCTTCAGTTGATTCTTGTAAAGATCCAGTTTCTTTTCCAGCTCGAGGCACTCGGCAATACCTCTATCAAAGGCATCCAGCAGCATGTGACCTTGCTGTACATCAGGCTCAATCATCGCATGTACAGTTGCCAATTCAGCTTGTTGCAATTCCCTTATAATTTGTTTCTCCAGACCTCGTGATGACTCTCTGTTCGTCCATGAAAAGTACTCCAATGTTTCTTCAATGCCCGATACATCCTGAGCTGTCTTTGCAGACGACAGAAAATTGAAAAAAGCTTCTGTTGACTGCTTTTCGGCATACTGAGACTCCGTTACTGCATCAGTAGCCACTTGATCAGGTGTATTTGTTGCAATTTCAGGCACGGGTACGGGTCTAGATGTAGCATCAGCAGCCGAGAAAGTTCGTGTTCTGCGTAATGGATCATAAGATTCTTCAGCTAAATTACTTTCAGACTTTGCTGCAGAAGGTGACTGTGATATATTCATAGGCTGGTTTCGTTGTGATTTAAATTGCATTGTAGGAATAGTGAGGATCTCGCCGCGTCCAGACGATACTGACGGAGAAACTGCTGGAGAACTGTTTTTCGCATACCGATCCGGCATTGTTTTTGATATTGATTGGAACATAGGTGGCTTGCTGTGAAGCGCATTGTAACTAGAAGAGTTTGAGTAGCTAGAGCTGGATGATAACGATGACATGCTCTGTGATGATGAAATGGTCGTCGCTGACCGCTGAAGGGGTGCCGCAGTCGGTCTCTTAACGGCTCCGGCAGAATTACCGCCGCTGCCAGATGGCTTGTGACCCCGCGACGGCATTATATACACTGTAGTTCAGAACGGAGTCCACTAAAGTTGAAAAAATTGGTATAACTAGCTCGTTATACTAAGACAATGTAGCGTAAGTACTTAATTATCAATATTGGCGTTTAAGCAGCTAGAATTGATGTTACCCCTGCGGCTTGCTAAGCACCGCCTTACTTAGCCACCTTAAAGCGGGACTTTAGAATTTTGAAAACTCCCAACTCTATTCTCGAAAAAAAAAATATTCTACAGTAACTACAGGGAAACCGAATTGGTGAAGCACTTCCATTTAGAAGCAGTTGTACTTCTAGCTATATATAATAGAGAAACAACTATTGATTACTTTTTGATAAGAAGGTTTGATACAGTATGGCTAAATATTCTATGGCGGTGACACATTTGAAAGACAGTCCTGAGGATCAAACTACTCGTACCTTGATTCAGCAAATTCATGTATTTTTGACAAAGAAGGGATTGACTGATACTGCAAGTCGACTGCAAAAAGAGGTGAAAAAGAAGTATGACGGAGTAGAGGTTGGAGAATCGGGTATTGCTGGTGACCCTCTAGAATTGGTGTATTTCGCCTGGAAGAACGGAAAGACGAAAGCTCAGCTGGAAGGAGAACATGGAGGCGATAGTGACAGTGATAGTGACACCAACAGTGATAGCGATAGGGATAGCGAAAGTGATAGTGATAGTGATAGTGATAGTGACAGCGACAGCGACAGTGATGACGACAGTGGAAACGATAACCAAAACAGCGATGAAAGCGATAGTGACGATGAAAGCGACAAAACGAAAACTCAATCAACCAAAAATGGTGTAGTCATTGCTTCTAAAACTGAGAAATCTGAGAAGGAAAGTGCTTCGGTCTCTGAATCTGCGTCATCTTCGTCTGAATCAGAATCTAGTTCTGATTCCAGCTCCGATTCCAGCTCCGATTCCAGCTCTGCCTCGGACTCTGATTCTGATTCTAGTTCAGACTCGGACTCGGACTCGGCCTCGGACTCCGATTCTGATTCTGATTCGGGCTCTGATTCTGGTTCTGATTCATCAGCAGACAAGGTAAAGGAGACTACAACTATTACAACTACAACGAAAACAATTACCAAGAGCAAGACTGCAACCAAAAACTCCGACTCTGATTCCAGTTCGTCGAGCTCCAGCTCCGACTCCGGCAGTGAATCTTCTGGCAGCTCCGATAGCGATGACGATTCATCGTCAGATTCTAGCGACGATGAGAAGGAGAAAAAGACAACGAACAAACAGGCATCGGTCAAACGAAAGCACAACGGCGAAAGCGATTCGTCAGGTCCCACGGCTGTGGAGTCTGAAGAGCACGAGAGTAAGCGGCCTAAAACCGCAGAAGAAAAGAGAGAAAGAAGGTAGGTGATTGTGAAGTTCAATTTCTTTGTTTAGCAGATACTAACGCAGGTCTCAATTTAAGCACCGATCCTTCTCGTCGATTCTCGCGGATTGAGCGGGGGAAGGTGGTATTCGCTGGTAGCGAAGTAAAGGATAACACGTACAAAGGAGCTGCAGGAACGTGGGGTGAGCTTGCGAATGAGAAATTGACGCAAGTGCGTGGTAAGGATTTCACAAAAAACAAGAACAAGATGAAGCGGGGAAGCTACCGCGGCGGTACTATTGAATTGACGAGCGGCAGCTTCAAGTTCACCGACTAAGTAGCACTAGAAGTGGATGAGAGAGCAAATAGAATAGACTATTCTTTGGGTACGACGAACAAGTAGCTAGTTTCGTAGAGTGAAACAAAGCATCAGCATAATTATTTGATAGAGGTACCGAACATCGAACACCGGCAGCACGGTGACGCTCAGACCATGCTAAGCCGGATTAAACCGAAAGGTACGTAAACTTTATGTGGCGCACAGAGCTCAGGTACGGTGTCTGCGTCCGTGTCGAACGCGTACCGACGTGGCGTTCTTGTGTCGATGGTCGACCACGCGAGAGGCCTTCAGAAAGTGAGCGCTGGTCCCGGGAACTCCACCATCTTGCGCGAGAGCAGCTCGAGATGCTGTCTTGCGTCTGCTGCAATGCCTCCAAAGTCCCCGTTTGCCGTCTCTTTGACGTCGCAGTCGCCGCAATCGCACCCGCACCCGCACCCGCAGCAGCAGCAACAGCAACAGCAAACACCATCACAATCCCAACCTCAAGAGCTCCAGCAGGAACCGCAGCAGCTCCACCTCCAACCGGCCCCACATATCCCCATGGCCGCTCTTCGTCGGGGTATCACTGTAGAGGACTTTCGTTTGGAGCTCAGACAGCAACCCATCAGATGCAAAGCTACTGGAACTTCTGATCGCGCTCTTGCCGACCGCAAAGCCGTTGACCCCCCGCCAATTGTGCAGCTCGTGGTCAACGACGGCGACCCAAATTGCGAGTGGCTTCAGTCGCCTTTTTTCTTTATGTGTGCCAACTTGTATGATCCTTTTCAGGACGAACCTGTACCTCTACCGCCTTCGGAGACTCTTGCTGGAACATTGGTTTCTTCTTTGCATCGTGTTCGTGACGAACGCGACCGGGAGGGTGGGTACTTTGTCTTCGGTGACGTTTCCGTCAAGCTTGAGGGTCGTTTTCGTCTTCAGTTTTCCCTTTTTGAAATGACCGAGTATGTGCATACTATATTGTTGGCTGAACTATTCAAATCTTACTAACTTCACCGTTCTTTGGGTAGTGGTGCACAAGTTGAATTCATTTCGGCCATATTGACGGATGTATTCACTGTATACTCTGCGAAACAGTTCCCGGGAGTTCTTGAATCAACCACTCTTTCTCGGCAGTTTTCGGATCAGGGAGTACGATTACGTCTTCGAAAAGAAACTGGAGCCCGTGGGTCTGCGTCAAATGTTGCATCTTCAGCCTCGGCGTCTGATTCGGTCGTTGCAACACCCACTCAAGCTGGCAATAATGATGACCAACGTTCATTGCGCTCTAGGGCAAGCTTAGAGCCTTTGACTTCTACAGCTTCAAAGCGGCCAGCGTCTGCTCTTTATTCAGCTGAAAACGAACCTCCTCCACCACCACCTCCTCCTCCTCCACCTTCAACGTCGTTCAATCCGGACCATTCACTTTACGTTTCTTCTAGAGCCAATAGTTTAGCTCGAAGTAGCACAAGCAGTGCTTCAAGCTACCTGTCTATATCTTCTGCTCCTGGCTCAATCTCCTCATATAGAAGCTCTGAACTGAAATCTGAAGGTGCTAAAGAGCTTTCCACGAGAGAAGGAGCACCGTATGATTATTACTCAGATTGTCAACGTACATCATCACTGCAGCAATCATCATCTACAGCTTATGCGTACGCTCCGCAACCTTCCTCGGCTTTACCTCCTCATTATGTTGGCCAGCCTTCACAATATTATTCCCAACAAATACCGTCCCATCCGCTTCCGCTTCCCACCTCTCATCCTTCACATCCGTCCTCACATACGCCCTCTACTCTGTACTCTAGTCCGCAGAATTATTATCGTCAGCTGCAACCATCGCAGTCGCAGCAACATCATACACAAGCACATTCTGGATCGCCGTTAGATAGTCGGATAAGAGAGACGTCGACCACCCACGCGCCTACGGACTCTCCTGCATTACGCACAGATTCCAATGTGCATTCGCTGTACGATCAGGATGGTTACAGATCGCATCGATCATCGCCGCAGCTAAAAATTGAAGACCCTCGAAGCCCGTTTGGTGTTTCACGGTCACCGGGACATCCGCCTCATCAATCTTCCATCTCACAGTCACCTTACTTCTCTTCATCTCAGCCGCTTTCTTCTTCATTGTTATCTCAACCGGTGAATACATATCGTCGGGATGCAACTTTGTCTCAGCAAATAAGTCAAGGCTCATCTTTAACTCCACGCGATTCTCCTATAAGTATGATACTTGAATCTGGTTCGGGACCCATTGCTTCCTCTATTCGAGACGGAGATGGAAGAGTACAACTCCCGCCTCTTGTTTTCGGTGAGGGATATACAAACAATCAAGGGACAAGTGCTGATTCGATATTGCAACAATCTTACATGTACAGAATGCAGCACCAACAGCACCAGCAACACCAACAACAGCACCAACAATTTCCACAACAACTACCTCCCCCTCCTCCGCCCCCGCCCTCTCCCCCGCCATCGACCATGCATCTAAACTAAGGGGCCTTCAATCATGGATCTGATTTCATCACAAAAAAGTTTTGGTAAATGAAGCGGACATACTCTTATTTGCTTTGACAAGTTATTACATGAAGTCGGTTCTGAATATTACGTGTCATGACCTTATAAGTACTTTTTTTTTATTATATACCACTATCGGTTTCATAACTACGCGTCGCAGGTTACTGTTGGGTTATTGCGTTTGCTTTTTTGTTTATTTTGGACGGTACATATAAAATTGATTTGTTTTCAGTGGTTTTATGATTTTATCCCAACTTGATTTGCATATACTATGGTGTTATTTGTTTGGCAACTTGTAACTCATATTGCTCTGTTTTACTTATTTGGAGTTAAGAGAGGTAAATATACCTAAGGGAAAAAACTGGCTTGTTGGTGTACACTTACAGTATATACTGTCTACTTTCGTTCAACTGTGTAATTTTAAGTTTTCCTTAGTGATAATATCACACTAAAACCAGTCTTTAGTGATTTTCTAGCCTTCAACTGACCTGGCCATCTAGTATTTTATTTTTTTTTTCCTCCATTTTGTATTTACTTATGCAAACAAGTTACTATTGTTAGCTTTGGCGGCCGTTGATTATCCGGGTCGCAGGCGTCAGCTGGGCTTTGCCAAGGAAGAATGGAATAGTTATCAACGAGTGAAGTCGCCAAAAATGTAACTCAGCGAGTTTATTCAAACCTAATGCTACACTTGTTGAAGAACACAAGATAGAGGTAGAAGGAAAAAAAGAAAAGTGCCGCGGATACGGGCGCTATACATAGCGGAGCCAGCACAGTGGGACATTAACTCCTTTTCATTTCTTAGCTGCAGTTACAACACCCATCGCTCAGAGTTTATCGTGTTTCGGAAATAATCTGGTTTTAAAATAAGAGTTTAGTACACAAATGCCAGAACTCGTGGCATCGCCATGCAAGCGACGTCCCATAAATAAAACTGGTAAGTTCTATCTGGTGGGCGTCCTTTTGCGGATCACGAGCCGACGTTTGTTTCGCTTGCTCTAAGGCTGGCCCCAGCAGCGATATTGGTTCGCTCGTTACTCGCATGTCTTATGCTATGGATCACAGACATTGATTTGCTGAAAAAATAAATCGCAAATGGATGCAGGAAACTATTGGTTTAGACGAAATTTGCATTCTCTACAGAAGTTTTACAGTAACAGCACAAGTGACGTTATTTTGACATTTTGGTTAATGAAACTGACATTGATTTCCGCGGATATATGACTCTACTCTTTTAGCTTTGGACAGCGGAACAATTATGAGCGTTTTGTAGATAGGTTTAATGTTTTGATAAGTAGCCGCTGCTCAGGAGAAAGACCTATACAGAAAATCCTAGACCAGTACAGTTAAATCAAATTGTCGAAGCTCTCGTTTCCACGTTGTCTCATATAGAATTTCACAACGCAGTTGGCCGTTGCCGCAGTTATTGCATCACAGTCAATCAGAGAGGGAAGCAAGCCCCTATCTTCCATATTCAGATTGAAGGCATTTCCTTAGATTAATCATTGTTCGTCTTAGTCCACTAGCCTTACGGAAAGAAAAAGCTGCCAAGCCTCGGTTCTTAAACATTTGGTCTGGACCTGAACACGTTTTTTCGTCGTCAAAACAAATAAGGTTTATCGCTTTCAGGTTTAAAGCTTTAATTTTTAGCTTGAAACTAGTGAGCAAGATCACCACGAAAATTTATCGGGGTTGATTTAAGGATTGCTGCCAACAATAACAGTATTCAGCTTCGTGAAAAGTTCTGTTCGTTTAGCTCCTACTATCGTTCCTAAATCAGCAGTTCAATTATCAACATCATCTTCTGACCTCAGAGTAGCATCGACATGTCGCAAAACGATTTGCGCCTTACAACTGTAGCTCTAAATAACATCTCTAAGATCTGAAAAGTGTAATCGTGCTGGCATATTAGCGACCACTTGTTTTATGAGCCTTGATTGCTTTTCAATCATTACAGATCACGCTGGTCGCAATAAAAAAAATATTGAAGCTGCACGTGATTATTATAATAATCAGGAAGAAACATCCTCGACTAGCGATGTGAAGCTCTAAAAGGAGTTCAACCGAGCGAGCGTACGTACGTACAAATGTACATACGGTAAGAGTGATTCATTGCCCGCAAGTTTTCAAGACCTGCATGCACATAAGTTATGGCTTTCCTAGCGCATCTTTTACAACCCAGCGAGCTGTGCGGTTGTCTTCAATCAAAAACCTGTACTCAGCAAGACAAAAATTGGTCACAGAATTTCCCGGCTAGACGGCAAGAGACGATAAATGCTTCCCGCAAGAGAATTGCAATTTATGGTAACCCTTGACCTGCGGGGCTTGTTCAGTTCCCTGTCGTCCGCGCCGGCGGTCCGTCGTTCAAAGAAGGCTTAAAATAAACTTTAATCTCCGGCACCGACGATTGCTTAGTTGCTGTTCATGACGTGGCCGCTACGCCGGACTTACGCTTTATACAACGTGCCGCCAACAGCTTAAAATCGCTGCATGTTCCAAAACTCCGCAAGAACCTATTTCAACCCATTGGCGCTGGGATATGTATATAGAACTCAATGGAAACGAAAAAGTGACTGTTCCCCGTTCAATTTATGAATAGGAAGACAAAAAGAACAGGATCTGACACGTCACGTAGGCTGGAATGCGTGCGCGCAAGAAACGTCTTTTCTTTGCACGCATTAGACATTAGATGCGACTCTAGCGCGACGCTCAACGACTGTTTTGGACGATATCAGCAACTTTGTCTGAGAGTGCAGAGGCTCTGCTTCCTCTTATGGTGATGCCATCGTCATCGCCATGGGCATTGTAACTTATGTCAGCAGCAGCAGTTCAAACGGATTTGATTATGTAATTTTGTCTGTTCGCCCGCGAAAAAGAGTCTGTAATTATTTTCTGCTGTCAAGTTGAGGGATTTGGATCCTAGACGCCGGTATGTGGAAGCCGCTTGAATCCGCTGGTTTGGAAAGGCTGAAAGCTAGACAGGATAATTACGTCCTTGTGACGATTTGGGCCCGAGACCACAGCCGTCCGGCGCTCAATGCGCAGTCGAGGAACTTCCAATGCAGCAGCTGCTGATTCCGCACGACTTCAGAACAATTTTGAGCCGACAGAAATCACCTAACCTCTCCATAGTTTCTACTTGTGGTGTGCCGTCTTCAGCTTTTTCTGGTCAAATTGTCATGTCTCCTATTAATTAATTAATGCAAACGGTCGCCCGTTTTGGGAAAAGTACCGAAAGGGGTCGACTCTGAGCTGGGTCGGCACGTAAATCAAATTTACTTTTTTGACAAATTAAAATTTAACATCCTGCTTTCAATGGTACAGCCGTTGAGCAAATAAGCTGTGCCATTTTCCGCACAGCTTCCGTTTTATTCCATACTTCATATAAACACGAGAATGGCTCTCGTTGCTATCAAACTTTTAACCTTAAACAAAATCATATCAGTGAAGAAATGCAACATCTATTAATTCTTGTTAATGTCGTAGTACTAGATAGCGTATTTATGAGCAAAACCGACAAAGTTGCTTGACAAAGTTTATTTCGGAGATAGAGACGTCGGTGCTGCAGCACATGCAATATAAATCTAACTCGATTTATTGTTGAACTTACATTTGCACATAGCATTCTGTGGGTAGGTTTGCGCCACTTCAGTTTAATTCTGGTATTTCTCGATCTGTCTGCACGTGTGCAGGTTGCAGGATCTACAAGATACAAAAATACGCCTCGAATTTGATCTGCCTTTGATACCAAAGTTATGTATTACTAGAGGGTCAAGAATAAAAGACGTTTGACAAGTCTGTAGAAAACTCATTGGCAGCCTTTTGGGTCAAGAAATGTTGACATTTATGTATTATGTGGCATCATATCTTGTAAAAGTCGTCAATCTGATGACCAAATGCAATGATGAGTAGATCTCAACCGATTATGTGGTCTAAAAATTTCTCGTCTTTTGACTTGAAACGGAATTTAATGAAGTGGTAGAATACTCGTTTCAGTGACATCAGTCAGCCTGTACCATTTATGCAGATTTTTAAACCTGGTCGGTTCTTTTATACAGTGTATACAGTTGTCTGCTTCCCAAAAAAATGTTAAAAATTGTCTGAGTTGCACAGAAGTTGTACAGATCTCTACAATTATAAAAAGTCATCTTTTAGGTTGAAAAGGCATCTTTCGACGGATACTTTCGGTATCGATGTTCTCAGCCCTAAAGCAGCTTCCTGCGCTAAAAGTTTAATTAGTTGGATGCCGAATGCGTTATTCGCTTACTCTATTTAAACACTATAGTCAAATACTAGCTCGCGACAGTGAAAAGTATCGATTCAATTTGTAGCTATTAAATTTTACTTGAAAAGTTTTTAGCGCCAATACCTTTGGTCGTACCTGAATATGAAAATTTTTCGCGATGAAGCAGACTTCAGACCGAACGTTTGACGATCAATTACAGTATGGGCGTCGGCGAACAATGTGCGTACGATAAAGTTTGCATTTATAGAAAAATTTCGCCGAGAAGCTTTTTCTTTTTTGTCTTGTAATTTATAGTTACCCGAGCGTAACTCACAAATACCACTCGACTTTATCGTCGCATTTTGTACACGATGGTAACACTCACATTTTGTTCTGCAAATTTGACTTAACCTGAGTTCCTCTTCCACATGCATGCGTGCATGCGTGCATGCATTGCGCTTTTGCTTTTTCTCTCTTCGCCTTAATTTTTGCCCCTCATTACTTTTTTTCTCTGAGAATTATTGAAACATTAACTGTGTACCTGGTCAGGTCAACAGTCGGTTAATGGAATTTTCTACGAACTGAACATTCGAATTGCCGTTAGAAAGAAGAAAAAGGAAAATGCGGGTAAAAAATTACAAATCTTGCTTTTGTGTACGTGTCACGTTCAAAACACCATTTGTTAATTCAAGACATTGCTGTCAAATTTTTTTAACCATTGACGAAAGGTTGATGTATTTTTCTCAAGTGCGCTGATCACCGACATGACTGAACTATCAAATGGAATTAGAGTTGGGCGTATAAATTTGTCCAGACTTGAAAAGTATTTTAAATGCTTTCAACGTGGTCAGCCGCTCTAAATAGGGGACCAGAGGAAAAGATTTTGAGTTGCTGCAACGACATCTTGGACAGAAATCAAGTAATCTTGATTTCATTAAAGATTTAGCGACACCTTAATAGTAAACTAAAAGTTTAATCTCTGGAGGTAATATATCTGGTTTTAAGCATCTTGAAGATGAGACTATTGGAGAACATAGAGAACAAAACGCATGCCGTTTAAACTGGAAATAATTCTAGCTTACAAAAAGCAATTACAAAGCTTCAGTGGATGCTAAATGAGGCACGCAGATGCAAAAAAATAGGCAACACTAGCCATCCTAAGAAACTATCAAAATCTTATACTATCAAATTCTTAAACTATCAAATTTTTAATAGGAAACATAGACGAAAGAGTGCTCGGTATGTAAGGTCTCTTCAAAATCAACACTGCAATTCGAGGTTAATAAGAATCAAGAAATTGAAATAATATTTTGATAAAATTCTAGACGGGTGACAAAAATTTGTTTATTGATGTGTAGATCTGGGCGACAAATCATGACTAGACATTTGTTAAAAGTAAAACTGGTCAGAAACGCAGCACCAACTGCTTTGGTATAATTCACTAGTATTGGTTATGAATTCAACACTGCTTTTATGGAACCTCACACAGAATAGTCCATCATCCCTTCAACACAATAAGCAGTCATACTGTTAAATAAGAGGGTTTACTAGAACACAGTAGTTAATCATAATCGGCGATCATTCTCAATCAAAAAGTTGACTTGCGGTGTCTTTACTAAAACGTACTCACAAATATTGCTTGTTAAAAACCATTGTGAGGCAAAAACTAATGCACAACCTAAAAGTTAAAACAAAAGAAAACGGTGCTGCATAGATATTTTGTAGCTACAAGGTTTCTTTTTCAGATTGGGAGAACCTCTCGGCAACCTGAGGTTTTTCATTGGGTTCTCAATAATGAGCAAAATCTTAATTTAGATCATCTTGATACATAGTTAACTGGCTTTTTGAGAAGGGGAGCAAGATTGACGCTACTTTAACTTATGGCTAAAATGTAGCACTAATTTTTACTATAGTATCAAATGTATTGCTTGCTGTAAACATTTCTGATGTGGGAGAAACCTTATCACAAATGAGCAGGATGATAACGAAGCGAGGCGAGCGAGATGATTGCCCTTCATTAATTCCTGCAGGATGCAGAATGTTTCGGTTTTTTCTCGATCCGGTAATCTGCTGTATGTAATAGACACGGTGTGTGGTAAGTTGGCTGTAAGTATGGAAAGGAGAATTCTCATCGTCTTTTGATCTGTGAGTTTACATACGTCTGTGAGATTGGTGTCAGTTTGACTGAAAAGTTCTAGAAAGGCTCCTTTGTAGAAATTTCAACTGGTTTAACTATCTGAAAAAAAGAAACTGAATTGAAAAAAGCTGGGTCTCTAAGTTTGGTTGCCCAGTAGTCCGTACCCTCGAAATGAGGACACGAGGTGGAAGTACAAAATCTGTCTTTTTAACCAAACTAGCTACAATTTTAGATTCCAAATCCTGAATGTCCATGCGAGGAACATGACCTTAAGCTGTCTGTTTGTCCAGATCTGCTTTTATTTTTCTATAGGGTGCACGTTACGTTCTTCGACATATTTCTCAGTGTCTCGCTAAATGTCTCGCAGCATTCACGCCTCAAAAAACTAAGTCACGCACTCCCCTATCAGATGTCGATTATTTGTAGGCTTTGAGCAGTTATATTGGGTGCTATTCTTTTGCTGCCACCTCTATAAAAAGCTAAAATTGCCTGTGTCACTAAACGAGAACCCATTGAAGCAGTAGGAGCTTCGCAGTAACAAAACTAGCGTTGTTACCAAAACGAAACATCAGTATGTTTATCAAAAAGCAGTTAGGTTAATTGAAATAAAAAAATTAATTTGCAAGCCACTACAGATTTTTTGTGGTGTTTACGTCTTCAGCATTTGTCTAAGAAACCCTCTTTGGAATCATTGAGCTTGCGAGCTACAATGAACGGATTTGTTTTTTAAGCGAGGCCTAAAGATTCAAAATTTTAGGAATTTAAGATTTAACCTTTGAATACTTTAGACAGAACTTGAAGGGAGCTAAAGGAATAAGAAGGGCTGGTGAAACGAAGTAAAATATCATGCTAGAAAACAAACGGGAGAAGCTCTTGTTGGAAGACGGAAAGACTTCAGAACGCTTCAAAATTAGTCAGCGGTAACGATGGGCGTCATTTGAATATTGAGGTAATTACAAGAATAAAATTGAAATGACACATACTTGATTAAAGAACAAACCGGATATTGTGAAGCATACAGAAAAATAAATTCATCAGCTCATGACTCTGAAAATGTGTTGAAAAGGAATCACTGTATTTCACCGACATCAAATGATTAAAGATAAGAAGAGCAGTCATTGGATTCAATGCTAAGTGTCTAAGATAATTTTGATGGCACGGTAGCGGTCAAAAACCTGCCTTGAAATTGAAACTAATTGTCGAAGCAGAGGAACAAATAAGCATATATTGCTTCGAGCCAAAAGCAAGCAAACATTATCGCGCTCATTAAACAAACTAATGTATAAGAACAGCTAGCCAATGAATAAAAGCGGGTAAAGATTTAACTTGCAATTATTAATCGGAATATCAAAAAAGATTGTGATGTTTAATGGAGACAGTAAAAATGATATCTGCATTGTACTTGAGGCAGGTAAGCGATAAGGTTTTCAGATGTAATGAGAAAGAAGCGGGAAAAAATCCCGTAGGCTGGAGTTTTTGACACGTCACAAGAGACGACGGGCGCGCGACGGTTTTTAGCAAATGCCTTATTGAACACGAACTGATCGGAAATGAAATTGGCATTCAGCAGCAACGGCGAAAAAGAAGAAATGTGTTTATAGCAATGTAGCAATCAGAAAGAAAACCATAATCTTGGTTTTAGCTGCTGCCAAATCGTTGGCGCCAGCAGTTGTCGGCGCCGCGCACGAAGTAGCTGCAGCTCAATAAACTGAGACCAAACCAAAAATTACGGAACCAAGAGTGTCAAAAGTTGACATAGGTCACATCAGCCATTAGAGATAAACTATGCGCTATCAATCAGATTACAGTGAAAAACTGACGGACATCTGTATCGATAAGGCAGCAGCGAACACTATCATATTAATTCTATAAGGTACGATTAGGCGCTGCAACTGTTCAGCTGTTCCAGACGTCTTCCTTGTGTGGCAACAGCAGTCTAATGTCAGCGTGTACTTGGCCGATGGTCTAAGATCAAGTTGACGCAATGATGCAGATGTACTAGCGGATCAGACAGGAGCAAGACAAATTTCACAATGTAGACACAAACCTCAGCACTAAACAGTCACAGCGGCTAATGCAAATGCAAGAGCTCGAGCCAGTTTTCCTGCTCAACGGTTCAGCTACCAGAAAAGCTCAAATCACAAATTGAAAAAGTTTGTTGCGTACGGAGTTCACTTCACTTTTTAGACGCTGTACTAATCCCTGTACAGACAATGACACCATCAACAATCATTGCCCAAAACTCGAAAGTCAATTGTGTTAACCCAGTAAAATTGTCTAAAAGATCAGTAAGAATATAGTTTTAAAAATCGGTACTATTCATTGTGGGTAAGGGAGAATGCTGACAATTATGTCAATAATTACATGGCAGAAGGGACTAGGAAATGACGTAACGCGCGGATAAAGTATAGTTGCCGAAGCTGCATGAGTCCTGCTTCCTTTGCTGCATCTGCGCCTTATGACCTATGGCGGCTAAGTTAAATGTACGTAATACTTTTTAAATTGATCAAATAATTACAATTGGTGGTAAAAAAAACTGTGAACTCTCCGTATATTATGTAGTGGAAAACGAGAACCAATGCAAGATAGACGGAGAAAAGCGGTTCCAAGAGTGTGTTAGCGCCGTTAGGAGTTTATACACTTCCGTGGAATGCGTTTTTCCACTCTATCTTCTCAGATATCAGTTACTACGAATACTATCGACGCTCATGATATAGCACGTGCTTGTTGTATCATTCCAGCACCCGGACCATGCTTCACATCCTCAAGAAGGTGGGCAAACTTTGTAACTCAAAAGATTGTTAGAAATCTACTCGTCAATAAATAAGCTACAACGTGGGCGCGATTAGACGCAGGTGGCTATGTCGAATCATTGGTAGTTAAAAATCCAACATAAAAAACCGCGCGCGCAAATCCGGCGCCAAAAAGCTCAACCTTATAATGTGTTGCAAACACAAAACTCAAGGAGACAAAAATTTGGGGACTGCAGACGTATTAATCATCACAGGCAAAGATTAGGATGGGGACAAGAGGAGGTCATTGGAGGTCCGCTGTATGATATACCACGCGCTAAACGACACTCTTCCATTGTCCACAAGATCCAATGCCTTCACCAAGAAATTCGAAAAGCTAGTCTGCAATCAGAGAAGGCAATTCAACAAATCTCGAGCTTTTTTCAACCTATTTTCGACTAATGAGGAATACACAGGAAGGACAGTTTGGGGTTTTGACTTCTAATATGTTATAACCATGTAAAGACACGGCAGGCTTTGATTTTATTCGCATTTAGCTTTTATAATTTGTTGATTTTATACTTACATGTTATTCAGTTCATATGCTCAATTCTTCC